>VZTX01031049.1:153273-198719 GCA_013400915.1 Pardalotus punctatus | reverse complement strand
CAAAACAACCAACCAACCAAACAAAAACGCCAAAAAATAATCAAATCCTGAAAAAGGAGAAAACAAAATGAATCTTCACTTCAGTGTCTGAAGCCAGTGTTACATTATGTCCTGAAAAACATGAATCTGAAAGATATTTTGCCAACTACAAGCTAGTGTCACCTGCAATTACAGTCAAGATATTCCTGTTAAGAATTGAAAAATCAACTACAGTCTTACACTGGAGAAACAGGAAATATTATCTGTGAATATAATGCAGAGCTTTTATAAAAACTGAATATGACAGTAGAGCAGCGGAATATTTAATACAGCATTTTATTTAATACAGTAAATAGATATACCGTTTTTTCATATAAGGTTTTGATGCTAAAAAGATAGTTGAATGGATTGAGTGGAGCTAACTTTGGCATGATGTCAGAAGTTAGGATTTGAGGAAAAATATTTTAGATAATCTGCTGCTGCATATCCTCATGTTTCTAAGTGCTGTGTAAGTATAAATAATGTCAGAAGTGGCAGCAAAACCTTCCTCTTTATAATTTCACTTTCTGCCTCTTGTAAAAGGATTAATTTCAAATCTAAAGTAAACCAGACTTGCAGTAGGAAAAAAAGTCTGTTTGTGTAGAATCTATCAGCATAGTCAAACTACATGTCTTTATTTGTCTTCTGGTGGAAAATTACATTCCTGAGTGGTGATGCACAATCTGTATAAAATAATCTATTACAATCTTTTTGGCAAATAATTCTGAAAAAGAAAAAATGACTGATAAGCTTTTTACCAACCACAGAGTTTCACCCAGAGGTAGAAAAGATTTAAGGAGAACTAGTGAAAAATTTGTCCTGGGATTAGAAATTCTCACTTTGTGTACAAAAAAATTCTGGTTACCACTGACAATGCTAGCCACTCTTTCAGCACGCTATATTCAGTGGTTTCTGAACTAAGAATGAAATTCACTTCCTTCCGGAATGGCAAAAAACAGAGGCTTCAAAAAGTCAAACTGTGCAACTGCAGAAAATGAAAACTCAGGCCTTCACTCTAATGTGCCTAAAAGCACATTTGATTTCTCTGGTTGCTTTCCAGCAGTTCCTCCAGGACTGTTCCCTGGCTGCTGCTGTCGTAGATTTAGGTGAGTGTGAAGCCACAGCTCTTTCCTTCTTTTTATGTTGGACCTACAGTGCTGTAACTGCCTTTGCTTCCCTCCTGGCGGCTGACAAAGGGACTATTTACAGTGCAGATGCCTCAGAGAGGTTTTTGTTGACCTCCACCTTACACAACTTAATAGCAAGAAACAACAAAGGATAAATTTCGTGACAGAAGCTTTGCTTATGAGCATTATCATTGAACAGAAATTGTTTTTTTTTAACGAAAATAGATTGAAAGGATTTATCTATCATTAAGATTTGTCATCTTTCTTCTTCTGTAACAAAGCAAACTGGAAATTTTTGCTTTGTTTGTTTCAGAAACAAAGAGCATGTAAGTTTTTTTAATTATATTGTGTAATTTTTCTTTTATATTCTACTATTTCTTTTTTTGTGGAAGCAGGAAAGAATTTCAATTAAAAAAGAGGAAAAAGATGAGAAAGGGATAAAAATATTTTCCAAACTTCCAAACAATTTCTTTTTTACACAAAGCAAATATATCTGAATAATGCCTCTTTCTCATTCATTGCCTGGAAATAATCTGTATTAAATCTTAAAAATCAATATTTCTAATATCAGTTCAGAATGGATCAAAAGTTTTTATTATAAAAGTCTTGTCTTTGAAGATATTTCAGTCAGGTCTCAAGTGAAACTTGAAGCTGGTTGAAATTTTGAAATTTAGGTTTTTCACACCTATAAGTTCATTTAAAACAAAGCTGTCTGTAGAAAAGACATATTTTCATACATTTTCTGTGCACTGTGGTCATATATTAATTAAAAGGTATATTTTTAATTTTTCTCAATTTATAAGGTGATTTTCTTGTGAAAATAAATTTTTAAAAAAACTGAAAGAAGTCCCCAAAATATTGACACAAGATTCTTTATCTGTCCCTAATTAAAATATTTTTCATCCAAGACTTCAAAGATTTTAAGCTTCCTTTTTCAGCTTCCAAAAGAAAGTTATTTTAAAAGTTCCAAACATTTTTCTTGATGGGGAGATTAATTCCTGTCCTATTTCTGAGCTGGCATAACATTGAGTAGATGATGGTTTTAGTCTAATGGATAGTGGAAGTTAGAAAATTAACCAGGTGCTTTCTTTGAAAGGTCCTTGCTTAGTAGAACATTGATTGTTTTATTCCTGAATACAACTCATACATTGAGGAAGAGTTTAGGTGAGAAGACAAAGAAAGGGGAAAGGAAGCATATCTTTGACATAAATGAAGAAAGTAGTGAGTGGGAAATTAAGTGTGTTTTCTTAAAATCTTTTAAGAGGAAAATGCCCTACAGCTGAACAATATATAGGCTCTGGATGTATGTTTAAAATGTGGGTAAAAGGTTAGTGTGCAGCTGGGAAGAAATCTACTTCATCTAGTGTAGTTTTCGAGTACCTTAAGTCGCATCCGTGTTGTTTATGTGAGTTGACATGTATCAGTAAGTGGTGCTTATGGGCGAGACAGCTGCCCCCAGAGCCGGCTGCAGATCAGCACCAGAGCGCTGGGTCAATATGGAAAGCACAGCATGGAGAGGCAGCGCAAATCCCCAGCACACTGGTAGACAGAAGCTGGCCACTCACGTCTGTTTATCCCCCAGGGACACAAGAGAACAGATTTGTCAGGGTTTGTCTCTTTTATTCTAGTAATTATGAGAGATTAATTGGGAGTGTTTACTGTTGGGAGACTAATTGGGAATGTTTGTTGTTTACATGTTTGTTTGTTTGTTTCTTTTACAGCTGCATTTCTGTTCCTTGCCTATAATTTTTATAAATAAATTGAATGATGCAAGGCCTCCCTCTAGCCTGGAGGCCAGCTAAGCACGGCCACTTCCATATGGTTAAGCTCCCTTAGCCTCCCCAGCACAGACTACATCTAGCCTGCCTCTTGGGAAAAGCCCCAAAGCTGGGCTAGTGCCCTAGCTGTGCCCAGGAAACCCTTGGGAGACAGCTGGTCAAGTAGCCAAGATCAAAAGAGTGTCAGGGACTGCCATGAGATTTTATGTTCTAGAAACAAAATAGTCCCAGGGCATGAATTCATGCCCTACTATTATTTAACTCATTTCCACAGATGTAGTCATAGAATTATTTAGGTCAGTGTGACTCCAAACACATGGATGTTATTTATTCATTTTTTTTAGGAATGAACTCAGTTGGTTTAAGTGGTGCTACTACAACACAGCATCCTATTTTTACAAATACCGGAAAAGGGGCTTAATATTTGTTTGTAACCAGTCATTAACTGTGGCATATGCGATAATATTCTGAAAACAGGGGAAGATTTGGATGTGGTAAAATGTTTTAGGAAATGGTGATTACTTTTCTGCATACTTTTCTGCATTACTTACAGTTATGTTTCTTATCAAGTACTGGGGTCAGTTTATCGAAATTGCTGTTATAGGAAAGTTATTATCTATTTATAGTGCATTTGTTTTCAGAAATTTATATACTGTTGAATAATATGGTTTTTCAGAGGTTAAAAATAACTAAGGGTACTACCACTTTTTTTCAAAGAGGCATTAATAATTTTTACCAAGAAGGCAAATGGAGACAAAAATACTTATTTGGTGACTATCAATATTCTGTGTGTCAGGAAAACAAAAATAATGACAAAACTTTTAGGGTGGGGTTTCAGAAATCAAAATCCTTTAAGTTTTAAAATACACACCTTTTATCTAGTTGGAAATTATGCTTACACAGGATAGTTGGATACAGTTTTAATATGTAGTTGTATGACAGTGGGATAATTGCATAAGAAAAATAATATTCAATTTAGTTGTGGGGGGAAATACATTTATTTTATAGTGACTCATAATTAATTTTTATTTCTTGGTATTTAACATCATTGTGCATCTTTTGCAACATCTACAAGTAACCTTTTCTAATCTTTCTTCATCTTTTATTGGTGAGTTTTGTAAGCTTTTATTATTCTTTAGCTGATGTAGGATAGCACAACTTCAAAAGTAGTGAGCATTAGTCTGGATGTGAATACATGGAAGTGCTGTCTAGAAGAGATTCTACTTTCTCAGCATAGTTCTACAATATCAGTGTTGTGGTTCATGAGTTGCATATGTAAATCACAGTGCTCTTGGGGAAATTTACCTAGCAGAGAGCTCATAATTTCCTACCAATGGTAAAATAATTGCCTCCAAATGCTGTGACCCCAAGTTTGTGCTAAGACTGAATCTCAGGGGGAAGGTCATGAGGTCCCAGTGTCTTCTCTGGACATTACTTCCAGTTAGAGTTTCAGGAAGCTGCATTTAATACCTCTAGAAGTTTCAATTTGGGAGAAAGAACAAATCTAAATATTTTAGCCATTTCTTTCTCCAAGTGATGCTTTTAGCAGAGTTTCAAGGAGTCTGATTTAATTATTGCATAAGTGCATGTATAATGAACTTGATGTACCAAACTTAAAAAAAACCCTGGATCTGAATCTGATAAATAGGCAATAGTCAAATATCAGTTTCATTATTCAATAGGAGCTATTAGGCTTGACCAACAAAGAAGTGAAGACTTTTTTAGAAAATTGAAACTTAATGAAGCATACCAGGATTTTTAGCTTAGCTTTTGGAAGTTGAGATGATGTATAAGTCACTTGCTTTTCTTTAGTGAAATCACTGAGTTCCCTGAAATTCTTCATGCTTGGAAAATTGTGTGTAACATGCAACTCCATAAAAATATTTAGAAAAAATAGGGCAGGAGCAGATATTGAAAGATCCCTTGTAAAAATTTGAGAGGGATATAATCATGATATAGTACCATGATTATTCATTATATATGTCTGCATATTGATTTCTAATTTATACTTTAATATAAATTGTACACACGCTCACCTAAATATAAATGAGTTTTTTCACTTGGTATGGCATATAATGATTAAGGAGATCTGAGAGTGTTCTCAAAAGTTTAAGTTATTTATCACATATACTTAAAAAGGAATAGTTAAGTAAGTAGATCTAAAGCTGGCCTGGAGCTTCTTTGGAGTGTGTCTGAAGCACATCTACTAACTACACTGTAATTCATGACCTAAAGAGCATCCTGCTCCTTGCATCCTGCTGTAATGCCTCTGGTGCCTCTGCCTTTATCTCTTCTTTCCCTTCAGTTTGGTCTGCAGGGATGGGAGCTCTCAGTTGATGAATGCAACTCATGCAGTCCAGAAAAAGAGGGATTCATACCAAGCAGTTGCTAATGGATAGTGAGCTAGTAGCCAGTCTCAAATCTGGCTCAGACAAAGAATTTACCACAAGTTTGTGATTTCTTGAGGTGTCTTTCTTTCAAAGATGAGGCTTTTTCCTCCAGCCTGGTTCTTGGAAAAATCTACAAATTATGATCCAGCTTTTCAAATAATTTTGCAGACTGCCTCCATATCAAAACATTGTGTTTTGTGGCAATAAATTGTCTACTAAACATTTCAGTCCATTTTACAAAGGTGCTTTGAACAGATGTTAGGCTGAGACATTCAGGGGGAAAGATCATGACACATTTGGTGACAATGTGGTACAGGTGCCAATAGCTTCCTATAAACTGTGAAAAAAGAGGCGTTATTCTGGCCAAAATTGTGCCTTCCTCTCAACCGTTTTCAGCAGGGTGCACACCTGACTCTGACCCCCACTCCCTGAACTAACCCTGAAGCTTCTGTTACAGTGATGGAGACCTCTCAATTAGCCTGATCCTGCAACTGTTTGACACATGGAGCAGCAAAATTGTCCTTGCCTGACTGTGGCAGCTGCCACCTCCAAAGTGATACCGTCTGCTTATAACTCAAAGTATAACACTGTCATACATACACTTAGTGTACTATGGCTCTTAAAAGGCATTTTAATCTGCTGGCATTTTAGTTCATAGGCCTTTGGGGTCAGGTTGAAAAATTACACTAATGCTGAACTTACTCTGATATTCTGGGCTGCCTTCTGAATTTTAAATAACTATTCTCAGAAGGCTACCCTTTTCAAAAATTATCTTAAAGACTGCACACAGAATTTTAAGCTCAGTTCAGTTAGCATGCTGATATGCAGACTGAATTTTATAAAAACGTAGGGTAAGAATCTCTGAATTTATGGATACCAGCAGTTATTTTAGTTTTCATTATCTGAATTTCTGTTCCTATAGTGCTAACTATATAAGTCCTGTGTTACTGTAATTGTTAGTATTTGCATCTGAATTAACTCTTCTGCATTGCTGATTTTGTAGTTGACTGCCTATTCAAATATGTGGAATTATTTTGAAACCTATATAAGAACTGATTCTTTTATAATCTGGAAATAGGCAAGGTGAGAGGTAGAGGTCTCTTCTTCCAACCAATGACAATTCTTAATCCATTCCTTTACATGTATATAAAGAAAAAATAAGATTACCACCTCTTTACCTTTGAAAATATTTTTGTAATCATTTCATATTTTGCTCATTCAGTGTTTCTTGTTTCTCCCAGTGATCTACTTGGATTGTTACTGACTCTCATCATACCCCCCAGCTTGTGTTTTACAACTTCTTCTGCTGTGGCCTGTTCTATTGAAAAATTGAATCTGCTGAGTTGAGCCTGTACAGCTCAACTCACTGGGCTCCTTCCCTAGTTCTCTACCACCTATCTCCTCTGATCTGACCCTGCCCTCAGACTCTTTCCAGAGTGCAGATTGCAGTGGGCATCCAGCCATGGAATGGGACCAGATTTTGGGCACGAAATAAACCCCACTGCTTCCAGGCAGGGACTGAAGCCCGTTAGCCATCTGTTCTGCCTGATCTTTAGGGATAAGGGCTACCCAGAAGTAGTAAGGTAGCAAGGCCTTGAGCAAGTGTACCTTTCTGGTTTATCTGAACCCTCTCTTTCTTGCAGCCTTAGAGACATGCTAAGTATTCCATATTCTCTGTATTGAAATCAGATTTCAAAAAGCTGTAAGCACTTCCCATTTCACTGCATATCTTCTTACTCAGCTTGACTGGAGCTGTTCTCCTTTGGGAGGAGGTCTTTCTGAGCCAGAGGGAAAGGAAGGATGAGCTCAATATATTCCTTGTTCTACCAGCTGCCACCAAACATATTCATCTTCCCTCCAAGGAACTATGAGTCCAGATCCATTCACACTGTGCACCCTGATGAGACAGAGTGACATCTTCCATGATAGGTGATGAGGTTGTTGTTCCAACCTCAGGGGTTTTTTAGGGTTTTTTTTTTTTTTGTCACATCTAATGAAGAATGTCAAAGCAGATGTGTTTCACTTGTACTTTCAGGAGCAGAATGAAGTAAAAAGCCTAGGATGGCAGCTACAGTGAGCTCTTGCAGCATGCTGTATACCTGGAATGTGAAGAAAAGTAATTCTTTGGCTGCCCAGATAAGTCACAGTCTTTTCTGAGTGCTCCAGCAGTATCTAGGAAAAACATTTAACAACTTCTCATCTACCCTGTTTTGGAAAAGGCTTGTTCATTCTGCCATGTGTCCAGCCCTTTGCCAGTTAGCAAAGAGTTTCTAGAATGCTTCTTCAGCTCCTTTTGAGATCGTGTATCTTATTTTTAGATTGACAGCAAACTGTGCCTGGCAGTGACATCTGCAAGCTATTCTTTCTGGGGCTGAATGGTTGCTTTTGTGTTAGATGTGTGATGCATAAACACACTAGTTCTGCTCTTTGAGTAGAAGGAGGGCACAGTTTGCTTCAGAGGGTTTATTTTATCCTTGTCCTAGTCTAACATCATTGCCTCCATCTGAACTGGGTGAATCTGATTGTTAGTTGAGGGAGACAATGGTTCTGATTCTGCACTGGAGCCTTTCGGTACAAATATATTCCAAATAATACAGATAAAAAAGTAATGATAATGCTTTATATTATTTACAAAATAAATCAGGAGGAAACAAACCACAAATAAATCATTACTTTAGTAAACAAATTGTCCTGTTAGTGTCTATAAAGTTGTACAGAAGATGTAAAGATGTGTCACAAAATCCCTGTCTTCTGTTGTTTTGCAAGACTCCTCTTTCAAAAGTTCTGGTTGGGGTCCTTAGGAGGACAGAGTCCTGCTGTCAAATTATTCTGCTTGATTACTAGTCCATTTTCTCATTTTAAGAAAATCTTTGCTGAAAAAGGGGAGAAAAAAGAATCAAAATATAGTTTCATTGCCTTTCGCTTCCTCTTGGGAAATGCACAGTTACCCCCCTTTTTGTGGACTGCAATTGTGATTTTTATCTGACAGATTCAGGTCTTGAATAACAAAATACTGTTTTACTTGCTTTTGTAGTGCTAGTGATCCATGTCAGTTTTTCATTTATATGAGGAATGACCTATGCTTTCTTATCCTTTCCACTCTCCCAGAATTTGACACAGAATTTCAATGTCACAGGAAGAAAATAACATTACATCTATGTAAAAATAATTTACTTCATCATATATCATTCTTAGCAGCATCACACTTTCACCTTTTTCAAAATTAGAAGATGAATTAATAAATTGGTGTTTGTTCCAATCATAATGGAAAACTGTGACTACTTAAACAGGCTCATGTCCTCCTTGTAATTGAAATTTGCAAATATTAATGAGATTATACCAGTGTTCTGTCAATAAATATTATCAACTGAGTTCATTTGTGTGGAGGTCTTGGGATTTCTGCAGAATGATTTTGCATTGTCACTCTAAAGGTTTTATAATAAACCTAACAGATCATGACTACCTTTTTTAATTAACTCAAGTCCTCTCAAACTTTCTATAAACATGTCATGGGGTATAAAGTGTACAGCTCTTGCACATGTAAGCAGACAGGGAGAATGCGCACTGATGTGACTGTTGCTTATGAAGAGTTACAAATATTTGAAGTGCATCCCTAGCTCAAAGTGACCAAGTGACAGATAATCCAGATCCATCCCAGGTATAGCTTGTTCCTGAATGAATATACATCTCTCCTGGCCAAAAAACATCCAGCACTGTCTCTGGGACAGACACAGCTCCAAGCTCCTGCCTCATTCTTAGGTGGCAGCTTTGCGGTAAAAAGTGACCCTGTAGTTAACAAACTCCTTAGTTGCTTGTAGGGAAAAGCTGCTGGAAGAAGCTGAATCCTTTTGCACAGCCAAAGCTGAACCCGTGTACATACACAGAGAGCAGGAACACTGCCAGTGATAGTGCCACTTGGTGTCACCTGCCCTACAAATGTCACCATGGGGGAAGTTCTAACTACTTGAGCTACGCTAATAACAATGAGGAATCCAAGCACAGTTTTGAAGGGGTTACAAGTTTCTGAAAATGTCCCTGTAGAGCAATTTCCAGGATCAACCTTCCTGGAAAGGTCAGGGAAAACAGTTTCTCTTTTTACCTCTGAGGAGAACTCCACAGTCACGTAAAACATTAATAAGCAAAATAATTGAATATTTTTAATGCCTGTGAAAACTGAAATTCCAGAGCTGAAAAATTGAAAAAGTTAAATCCAAAACTGTCACACAAATATATTTTTCTTAAAATGTATTTGCTCATTCTGGTGACATTTGACTTAGCTCCAGCTTTTCAAAAATTATATAGTGAAAAGATTTTTTTTCTAAATTTATAAATAAGTGCAGCTCTCTCTCTATATTTGTGGTAATTATTTGGAATACACTGAGCATTCAAAGGAATGAAAGAGATCACTTGTCCTCTGTATTTGTCGTGAAGGGTGTCCTAATGCACATTTCAGCTTTTCATTGTAGAAAAATGTTATCCTGTGGATTGCTTACAGAAAATGGTAGAGTCTATATCTGATACAGGCAGTCAAATGACATTGTGTAGTACACAGTCAGCATATTTCCAACCAAGAAATCCTTTTTTCTCTTGTTATCTTCAAGTTTTCCTTGAAAACGTTGCCAGATGACCATGGAAAAATCCTACTAAAAGTACAACTAGTGAGAGAAAACTTAAACTGTCATTGTGAAAACTGTAAACTTAATAAAAGAAACTTATTGCAAGTATTACCTCCCAATTTTCTGTGTTCTGTGTTTTGAAAAAGGTCACACTGAATTATCATATTTTTCCTCCTGACCTTAAAATCTCTGTCAGCACGTTTTATTTTTTATTGGAACCTGGTACGACATTTCTCGGGTGGTTTTCTGAAGGTTCTTTTATTTTTAAATAAAAGCAGAAAATCAGGGTGGGGGTGAGGGCAAGGTGGAGGAGAGAGGCACATAAATCTCTAGCTGTGGCCATGACAAAGAAAACTTTTAAAAATCCCCAAGAGTTAAGATTTTGCTGCCTTTTTTTTTTTTTTTTTTAGAAAGTGATTGGCATTTGCATTTTATTATTTGACATAGTCTAATTTTAGGTGTGAATAGTCATACTCCAAAGGTCTTTGTATCTACACTGGGTCTGAATTCACCTTTGTGATATGCAAGAATTCTTAGTCCATTTCTTACTGCCTGAATCCCTCTACAAAACTCAGCCACCCCATTTTTTCCAGTTAATTAAGAAAAAAACTCTGTGCTATAAGAGACTTTCTGAAGAAATATGGCTTGTAGATAATTTAAATAAGGAAAGATTCCAAAAATAATCACTATCCAATCATTCAAATACTTTTCCTAGTGATAGAAATTCATAAAATCATGGCATGACTTTCAGTATCACCTCTGAATTTCTTTCACACCCAGGATATTTCCCTAGTATAATCATGCCATTTTCCAAAACTAAATTGATGGCTCAATAGTATGTGAACTAAGAAACTAATCCTAGAAAAATAATCTTTGCTGCATTTTTTTCAGAGAAATATGTTATTAATTAATGAAATATACTTTAAAAACTACTGCAGAAACTATTACAGCTGATTTATCTGCCATATTCCAGAACCTCTTATTTTTTTAAATAAATTTTATATTTTAGTTTAAGTATTCTACAGATTACCAAATCCTATCGCAATATTCAGGGTAGGATATGAACAGAGGGAAGTGTGAAGCTCTCCAAACTGTATATGCACAAGGTGTTTTTTACTGTGAACTTATAAATATAGTTCCTCTTTTTTTTTTTTTTGATTGGTCATGTATTCAGAAAATTATCACATCTGTGATTTTCATAGGAGCATGTCCACTGGCTTTGCCAGCGTGAACAATCTTGCATGAGATTAAATGCTTAGTCTCATATTTAAGTCTTTTCCCTTCTTTACATATATAAACCAGTTCATGCACAGGCATATGTTCTATTTCAACAGACACAGAATGTTGAAAATATGTTGAAATATTGCTACTTTAGTATTAGTTTACATACAACATTTCCAGTGTATTAATTTGAATAAAATTTTTTAGACATATATCATTTAAACTGATTACTTTTTATATTCCTGTAGAATGCACATTTGAGCAAATTAGTCTTTCATTTTGCTGAGTTACTGAATTTAATTGCGTCCCTTTTATATATCTGTGCATTTTCATTTTTCAAAATATGGTGTTTGCACCTATTTATAAGGAGACAAAAGATACCTAATGGGACTGAGTGTTCAAATACGCAGTAAAAAAGAACACTACTCTACTAGTAGGACAGAGATGTCTGTACTAGAAATGGTCAACAGCTCCTATAATTTTTAATATGATTGAAAACCCAGGCTTCTCTGATAAGACAGACACTATTTCATAAACTTTCTCATCTATTAGTTCACACACCTGTCAGTTGAATATGTGACCAATAACTGAAACAAATTAATTTTATTGGAAATTATCCATAATTAAACTAAATTATGATGATTTTCAGAATAAGGAACTTGCTTTTCAGGATATTCTTTCACAACATGAGCTTTAAAAAGTATCTTAAAGGAAAACAAGGGGAAGCCTGCCCAAGCTTTACCATATCCACCCTAAGGTCTCTTCAGGTATTTTCTGTATCTAAAATAAGGGAACAAACTGTTTACCTTTTCTATTAAAGTGGGTATTCCACAGTATTTGTTTGTTGCAATGGGGGTAAAAAAGAGAATGCTGCAGATCCCATTCCCAGTGTGGTAAGAGGAGCATGGTCCCATCATCAGAATGCTGGTCTCACTAAACATAGAACCTCTGCCTTGCTTTTGGAAGACATTGAGGTCTAAAGATTTAATCTATCATACAAACAGTTAATTGCATCATCTGCAGCATCCATGACAGTAATTCCATATAGAAGGAAAGTTGAAATCTAGGGCAAGATATGTAAGCTACTTTGTAAGTTTTTGGGACAATGTGAACGTTTGCGGTCATATGGGAAGACGCACTGTGGACACCCTTCTCTGTGGCATAAATACGAACATGTACAGTAGAGGAAAAGTGTGGCAAGGCTCTGAGGATGCCAGAAAAAGGGCAGGGTGTCAACTCAAAGGAAAAGTAGTGATTCTTTTCATTCAAAAGATGTTGTATGGCTGGCTGGACCTCCAGGTGCCAACTGACTAAGCGTAATTTACCAAGAAGAATTTGGGTCTGGATTGAAAGAGAGGCAGAGGAAAAGGAACCAGATCTGCAATCTGCTGCATCATTTTTGCTACTTTCTCAAGAGAACCTGCGGCATAACGGGGAGGGGGTTTTAATGCATAGCCAATCAGTAAAACCAGCACGAGATTGTCATATTCCCTACAGCAGTAACTAAACTGACTTTGATAATGAGACCCTCTCTGACTATTGCCCCTGATGTCTGTGATCTGAGGTAGGTCCCACCTGGGGTGAAAACATGGGAAGAGATCAGGCTCTCTGCAGTGATGACTCTCCTGTATGTGATCCGGTGTGTGTGACATGAGCTGGGCTCCCAGCACGACTGCAGTGTAGGAATCCCTTTGAGATTCTCAGGTAGGACAAATTTTCAACAGCTGCCTTGGTAGCTAATTAGCCCTATCCAGGCTTTGATATTTGGTTCAGTCCGTCTTATTTACATATTTTCCACCTGTTGCCTGTTTTTCTATCATCCTAACGTTTCTGAAAGTGTAATATAATGCCAAGCTTTCCTGGAGTGAGAGTGTTTGAACCAGTGCTATTTAAAGGACAAAACTTTATGCTATTAAGACCCAAACCAGATGACTCCTAATTTTTAATTTTTTGACTGTATTATATTTTCATCTTACTCTTTTTGAGTTTTCTTTCCTGGGAAAAATTCAGAAAAGTCGAGTGCAACAGTAGAAGAAATAAAAGCCCATCATCCTAATGGAAATTATTTTTTCTTTCTATTGATATTATATATCCTGTTATTTAAAAAAAAAAAAGGACATAAAATAATAAAAGGACTAGGAAACTTAATATGTTTCTTATTCTTTTGATGTCATTTATACTAAATTGTTTATCTGAGGTTTTAAACTCAGAAAAAGGTCATAACAGCCAAGAGTCCAGTTGAGTTCTTCCTTGCTTTGCAAACCTTTGTACTTGAATTTCCTTTGCATATTTATAACCCTTCTGCAATTGTACACAACTGATATTTCTGCTAAATCTTGGCAGTAGATAAATTTGCATAGTGAGTTGGTACTTGAATTTATGAAGGAAAAAATAAGAAGCAGGAAAAGACAGGAAATTGCTTTTGTGATGTGTTAAAATACTCTAAAATGATCCAAATTCAAACCATCCCTGCAATGTGGAGCTTTATTACAGTCAACTAGACACTGTGTCAGTCGACATGTCAGTGGGCTGTTATTTACCTCAGATATGCAACCTGCCATGAATTAACAATTAAAAATGCATAAAATATACTTTCTTTCCCTTTCTGATAATTGCTGGACTTCATTGTTTTGTGTACTGAATCAGCATACAGGGCTGATGGTTATGTCACTGGGAAGGAATTAAATCCCTGTTTGTTTGTCCAGATGAATGCTGGATGTCTTCAGTATTTTGCACATTTCTCCACAGTTCATAGTGTCATATGCCACTGCCCCTATGACTGACTGCAGCCTGCAAAGTGACTGTCACCATTATGTTGTTGACATGCTCACCCTTTCCAGCATGGGAAGCGTGTGCTAGCTGCATTCAAGGTAGGGAAGCTGATATTTTTACATCTCAGAAGCTGCAGGTGAAGAATCTCCCCCTGGCCAAATATTGAGAGCAGACATAACTGCAGGGCAGCACAGGTCACCCAGCCCTACAGCATGGAATAACTTATATACCCAGCTACCAGCAGCACATCTTCAGATGGTGACAGCAGAAACTCATCTGCTGTAGGTTTGCAGCAAGCCAGAATCATCCATTTCCATGGAGTTATTAGCATCTTTTGGTTTGGAATGGCTGTGTTTTCTTGTCTGTCCTAGGAAATCAGAAACACATCTTTTTTCTTTAGCTTCCCACCTGTAAGATGATGGAGTGATGCAACAAGTGTGGCTTTGCTCCGTAGAGCCTGGAAACAGGTTTGTCCTGCACACATCCAGGCACTCCTGCCTCTACTTCTGTCCAGACTGCAGAATGCGTACACCTGGGGAATGGGGGATATTCCTATCTCAGTGGCAGTGGATGTGCACCAGACGAGAAAGGCAAGTGAGCTAATTAGCCAGAGAATCCCCGGAATGTTCCAAGTTCATGTTTTGAGTTTGTTAGCCAGGAGTGGCTAATTTTTTATTGACTAGTTTTTTAGTTTTATGATGTCTATGGTAGAGCATAGTTCCCCAATAAATCCATTAGTTGACCTTAAACGCCTAAATATATATTATAATAATTTCATTTTTCTATAGATCCTCTTAGAAATGGACATAAGGGTTTTTTAGACATTAAGTATTAATTTTGTAATTCATATATAACTTTCCATAATCATGTAAATGTAAGTTCTAATTAAGGGTGTAGAAATTAAATTATTCTGTTAATCTGTGACATACCATTAAATTTGATATTTAACCATGATGAACTATAATTAGATGAAATATAATTAGATCAAAATAATGTCCTGAACATTTGGTATAAAAAGAAAAATATATGGCTGTGTATGTATGCACCATTATGATAAATTTATTATTTAAAGAAAACATAAGCTAGTTTATTCTAAGTTGGTTTAGTGGTCTTGTTCAGAACATGGCAGGAGTAATTTAAAAGAGTTCTCAGTTTTATCCACATTATACATAATGAAACTGTCAAACTGAATCATTAGTATACTAATTTTGGCTCTCTTAATAATCCTTTTTGTATTGTATAATCTTATACAATCTTACAATGATGGGGAATGTATATAATTGTTGGTTGCACTAACAGCTTGTCTATATAAAAGGAGAACAATTTTAAAAATAGCCACTGCATTCAGATGTGCAGTTTGAGAAACCTTATTTAGTCATCCAAACTGAGAAGAAGTGAAAATCAGGGATCAGGATGTCAAACCAGTAACTTGCTTTTTAACGAAGCTGTAGCAAGTAAGCAGCCATGTAAAAAATGGCAAACACTTAAAATTATTAGAAAGGTTTTGAAACCAAGAGCTCAAATATTAGGAAACATCACAACCAAAGCACTTTGTTTTTAGCCCTTTTATAAGGGTACATTATGATTCATACTTCAATAACATGAGTGTGCAGTAGTTTTTCTGAAGGAATCTTGACTCACTTGGTATGATGATCAGAATGGGCTCTCTAGTGAGCAGGGCTTCAATTATAATTCTTTTTCTTTCTATAGTTTACTGAGTGAGTCCATGTCTTGTTCACTTCATGCTGTTATGGTCTTATTTTGAAGATAAAAATCCTGATGTTTTCATTGGATTTTTCAGTGTTCATTGTTGTGAGTTACGAAAGTCACTAATGTAATTATTTATTTTTATATATCCTGAAGAGGAAACAGATTATCATGACTCCATTTTTGCAGTTCAGAACTGAGTTCAACGGAATGTTAGGACATGAACTAATTTTTGCTGTTCAGCTTGAAATTCTACTATGCAGGTATGAAGACCTCAAAGGGAAATGAAAGAACAAGGTGGAGAAGATGACTGGTTTCTCTCAAATATATATATTTTTTTTAAAAATCTCCTGAAGGAACATACTAGCTGTTCAAATGTTCATTTCCAGAATACGACTCATTCAAACAAATTTCTCACTTTTAAAACCAAAATCGAAGAACTAATTTTCTTTTTAAAAAATACCCCAGATGAAAAAAAAAAAAATTGAGAGCGCCCCTTGATGAAATAAGGAATTCTGGTGTGGGGGGAGTTTGTGTATACATGTATGTTAGGAGAACATAATGGTACCTCTCCAATCCACGAGGAAGCAACAAACCTAGAAAATACATGAGAGCAGATGGGGCCATGGCTGGGTGATATGTTAACACTACCAGAGTGGTACTCTAGCTTTTTAATATATCTTGGCTCATTTATTTGTTTTTTTGTATTTCATTTTTTAATACATTTCTATATGTCCATAAAAGTACTAAGCACTAATAGATGTAGTGGTCTATCTAAGATATATATTAAAGATCTGTTATCATTTCAGAATGCTTGGAATTAAAATGCCAGACTTTTTTCTCTGTGTTTGACTGGTGTATTTCATCAATAAGCTGGATGTGCGTAACTCATGTTTGCAGTAATTATTTGTGACTGCCTTGTTTCAACATACCACATACTAGAAATAGCTGCTGGATAGGGCTTTTCTCCTACCAGTAGTTCTTTGTTTGAAAAGAGCCTTTTGTTTTACTAATAACAATATCAAATTAGAATTATTACTCATTGCAATTAAAGAATTAAATCCAAAGTCTTTGAAACAGTTGTTTCTAGTAGTGCATCTTTGATGTTTGGTTAATTTGGTTTGGTTTGGTTTGGTTTGGTTTGGTTTGGTTTGGTTTGGTTTGGTTTGGTTTGGTTTGGTTTGGATGCTTTGCTTTGTTTTGTTTGGTTTTGCTTTACCCACTACCACTCCCAGAAGGAACAAATGAAACAGTGTCCATTATGGCACTTTGTTTTGTATTCATATGAACATTCTTCTAGAAGATCCTCAACTTCTAGTGTCATAGGAAAAATATGTTTTGCTACCTTTTACAAGAGCAAGGATGTTAAACTGATGTCTTGGCTGTATTCCAGTTTGACTAATTAATATTCTGCTTTGTTTCTCTAAAATGTCAAATTAAGATTGTTTTTTAATTTAGACTAGTAACAAATAGAGTATCATACATACATTGCCCTGTAGAAAAGGTTGCATTTGTTACGGCAGTTTAGTATCACAAAGTGTCATCAACTCTGAGGAAAAATTAATTGTAGAAATGTTAGTATATTCCAAGAAACTAAGTTTGTCTGTTCAGAGCAGTGCTTACTTGTTGCAGGATATCAGATCTTTGATTTTAAATTCTAATTAATTTAAAAGACCAAGCCTTAAATGAGGCATGGGTGGTACATATGGTACAGTAACATCACAATATTATGACATAAAGATAAACCAAAATGGATTTGAAAATTCCTGTGACCTTACTGACCCCAAGTAGGACAGAAGTAATCAGAGTCCCTGGGAACAGATGTGTCCAGGGCTGTTAAGTGGTGCTCTTGACTTGGGGGGAGATGGGGTGATACACACACTTGCCTTTCTATTGAACGTCACAGCTGGCCTGGGCAGATCAGAGCATCTGGTGCTCCCTCTGAAACGCTGCTCTGCAGTCCCCTTACCACAAGCTCTGTGTTCTGCTTGATTCCCACACCTGTCACTTGCATAATGGAACTGAGAATGACCCCAGTGCAATGCAGAAACTAAATTATGCAATCCGTAACAGCAAATTTACAGTTTCAAAATCCAACCATGTAATTGTATAAATAGAGATGGAACTAAAAATACAGTAAAGCAGCTGTGTTTCATCTTGTGTTTTAGGAGACAACAAAGGATGAGTGTGCCCTTAATGAACAGGCTCTCTCTTTTCCAACTTGCTTTTATCCTTCAACTATAAATACTCAGTAATCCCACTGTAAAATACGTGGAAGATCAATGTTACATTTGATTATATTCAAAGTTGTTGAGTCTTTTCCACTGGTATGAGCAGGACAAAGGAAATTGTGGAAGGACTCAAGGATCTTTATCCAAAGAAGTCTTGTGAAGTGATTTTGAGAGAAGGTGGTTCTGATACATTTCAGGACAGTAAAATGCTAACCAGGCCAACCTGTGGACATACCATGTATTTCTGAATTACATAGTAACCCACATCAGGGTATCTACAATCCACTTGAAGACAGATACTGACATGCTGATTTCTTCTGGGTTCAGGATAGGCTATGGTTGGGAGATTTCATGTTATCTCTTTCGATCTGGGTCCTCCACCTTATTGTGTTCCATGCTTTAGAGAGGTTACTGTAGTTTTCATTGTCATACTGGAGCCAGAATGACCAATCATTCCTGAAATATGTAAAAAATATTCCTGGCAACTTGGGCTGCCAACCCATTGGCACCTGAATTTTCAGAGGTTTTGATACACTCATTTTATCTGAGCAAGTCTCCAAATGGCAAGGGCTAGTCTTAAATCAGCATCACATAATCCTGGGGAAACTCAGTGCCTCACCTTCTTTATCACAACTACATGGCTTGGTCCTTGTGTGTCACCTCCCCTTCAAAGAGCACTTTTGGAAGACACTGATTTGAGGACTGAATTTCACTGGGTGAAAGAGTTTGAAGGAAGCCTGGTTGTAAGAAAAAAGGATAAGATAAGAAAGGCAGGAGGCCATTATATGTCAGACCAGCACAGCTTGCCATGAACTAATTGCTTCTCTCTTTGGAGAATAAAATAAAACAGAAAATAAAACCACTCAGGTACAATCTGTCTGGGCTGGTAGTGGTCTTTTGGGCAAAAGATGAGCAGGTGTAAAAACCTAGTGGTGGAGGAAAAGTAGAGGTCCTGATGCCACATCATACTGCAACTGGCTCCTGTCCTAGCCTGCAGCAAGGCAGGATCATCAGCAGGATAAGGCAAGGAGGGATCACTTCTCCTACATACGATCTCCCCAAACTCCAATGATTCTTGTCAGAAAATTTTAATAGCATCATGAGTCCTGATGATACTGTGCTTTTTTTAATATCAGGGTTTTGAGACACTCAGGTGCATTACCCTGTAGTTATTACCAATTTGTCATAGCTGTTGTCGGAAAGTCATCAAAACAATGCTCAGGCTTGGCAACCCAAAAGAAACTCATTTACTACAGCATGTTGTCCTTTGGGAGGGTCATTCATTCAGTGCAAGTGTCATGTAACCTCTGTCTTTCTCTACACTTGGTCAGGATGGCAACAGAGAGAACAAAATATTATTCCACTGTACACATAAGTACCTCATGTCACCAAGTCCCCATATTGTTACTAAGCCTCTTGAAAACTCCAGCCTCTTGGCACAGGTTATTCCTGGAAAGGATCTGGTGTGGATGGATGCTGGAGCCCTGCTGCAGAATGTGGTGCACAGGGAAGCTGGGATGGCACCAGCGTGGTGGCTGTGTGGGGTCCCTTCTTTTGGGTCACAGAGCCTGTGTTACTGACACCAGAAATAATCTACCAGAGCAGGACTCTGACACTGGAATCTGACTGTGCCAGAGTCTCCAGTGGGTCTGGAGACAGATGCACAATTTAAGGATGCCTGTCATAAGGTATAAGGTTCAAAAGGGCTGGTTCCTGTGCTCTGACACAACTCACTCCTCTCCCTTTTGTTTGGGAGAGTATAATTGTCTGGGTCATATGTTACCATTTAGGCTGTGATGGTTAGATTTTTTCTATTGCATACTCAGTATCTGACCCTATTCTATTTAGAGTTTTGAGCATTTCCCCCTTCATTTTTAGTTCTTTTCTCTTGATATAGATGTTATGGTAGGTGAATGGTAGTGCTATGGCTCAGGCTATCTTTTCCAGGCCAGAACAGAAAAGGACAGACAGTCAATATTTTTATGTGGCATAACTATTAGTTTATAACACTGTAACACCAAGTCATTTCAAATACCCTTTTTTAAGTTTACAGTAACATAAATGTTTGTAAACAAACACCATCAAAGAGTATCACTCTCTAGAACTTTTATGGGCTATCTTCATTGCTGTGACATCCCTTACCATTGCCCCAGTTTCTAAAATACATGTAGGCATATACATTAAGAAAAAACAGATGCATTCATTGTCAATGAGGCAAATGGTCTTAAAGTGGAGAAAAAACAAATTTTCAAACCATAAGACCCTACATAAGAGCGCTTTGTTATCATAGTTAAAGTATTATGGGCTAATGTCTTATGAAAATATAATAAAAAATTAATAAATTGTGTCTACAGTTTAGAAAGTTTCATAAAATAATTCACATTCTTTTTTATATGGTGCTAATTCTAAGAATTTTGCAAGTTACTTTGGTAGCTGTGATCATTGTATTCATTATGTATTCAGAAACAGTAGTGGAATTTTGTGTATTAGTCTGAATAACTGAAAGCTATAAGAGACATTTATGCAGTCCACAAATGCATTATGAAAGTACTTAATCTGAGGCGAATACAATTGTATATGCTTTTATTATGTACTCTTTAAGATTTGGGTACAACAGAGTGTCTTACAGAGCATTTTGAGATATTAGACAAAATTGAATATATTGCCTTAGTTCATCCTAATTTTGAATAGTGGTGGGTTTTTTTGGTTTTTGTTTTTTTAAGAGAAAGCATTGAGGTTTTTTTTTTAAATTACTGGGGTTTTTATAAGAAAACTTTTGCCAGTGAATGCAGGAGCAATCATGAAGTGGAACATCAAGCTACAGCTTCTTTTAGCAAATAGCTATTTTCTGAATGGCAATTTACTTTTTCCCTCTGAGTTTGCTTAATGATGTTATTCATAGAGTGATAATTTGTCGCAGTGTGGGGCTGCCTGCTCCAGAGGAGCTCAGCAGGGGCTGGGAGCTGCTGCCTCTCTCAGGTCACTCCACTGTGAGGCAGCAGCTTGTTTGCCTATGGAAACTCTCTAACATCCAGCTCCCTCCCCAGAGGAATATCACCCTTCAATGCCTGTTTTGTTGTTTGGTTGTTTGGTTGTTTGTTTGTTGTTTTTTTTTTATTCAGTACCAGGTAGCATCTCAAAAAACCTCAAAAAGAATAGGAAAAAACTTCTACACATGGATGCCTCCAGTCAAATAGGGATCTTATGAGTAGAGAGAATGCTTTCTGGTTTTTAAGAATGCATTAAGTAGATTTTTGACACATCAGTGCAAATCTGTCAACAAATAATGAAAATATTATGGAAGAGGACATTTTTGTGACCAAGGTGCATAGAGACCCAGAGGGCTGATTCATCACAAGGTGCCAGTCCAGAAGTCAAAATGATTATCTTTCATTATTGAACTAAGTCTGAATTTTGTCCACAAAATAAAACAAACAAACAAATTAATAAATACAAAGCTTTCAATATCTTTTGACAGGTCTCTTCGATGTCTGTCTCATGTACCTGGAGGCAGTGACCACATGTATGTGACAACTACTTGATGCTGACACAAATATGACTTGAAGTGTTTTGTCCAAACATGTCTTCGTATCTACATTTTCACTTAATTTCTCTGATTGTTAACCCTTGGAGCTTTATTTTTAAAGGCCGTTATTAAAATAAGATGTGAACTATGTTTTCACTAAGTTTTACCAGTCCTAGTTGTCAGAAGATTAATAAGGGATTAGATAAGTATTTTCCTCTGATATTATTGAATAAATTCTGTGTGGCTTAGTGGTTCATTCTGTAAAATGGACATTGTAATGTGATCATTGATTTTTTCCTACTGGCTTTGAAGAGCCCACAAACATAATACTTTTTTAGGAGTATGTCCTGGTTTTGACTGCAACAGAGTTAATTTCCTTCTTAGTAGCTGGTACAGTGCTGTGTTTTAGACTCAGTATGAGAATAACATTGATAACACACGGATGCTTTGGTTGTTGTTCAGTAGCATTTATCCTAAGTTAAGGACTTTTCCCATGCTATCTTGGTGAGCAGTTACATGAGAAGGCAGAAGGGAGCATGGACCAGACAGCTGAGTTGAATGGGCCAAGTGGATATTCCATACCAAAGAACATCCTGATCAGTGCACAAACTGAAGTGAGTTCACCAGGACACAACAGGATCACTGCTCTGGGATGGGTTGAGCCTTAGTGAGTGGGTGGTTAGAAATTATTGATATTAATATTATTAATATATTTTACTTTGTTTCAATTATTAAACTGTTCTTACCTCAACCCACAAGTTTTACCTTTTTTTTCCTGACTGTCCTCCACATTCCACCTTGCGGAGGGGAATGAGTGGCTGTGGTACTTAGCTGATGGTTAGGGTTAAACCATGACAGAGGAGCTGCAATAAGCTGTGAAATGCAAAACTGAACAGCCTAGTTGAGAGAAGCAAAATTGTCTCAATCTCCTCTGCCTTGCACAGCCCTTTGGAATTTATCATCTCTATGTATCATCTTCCTTCTTTTTTTCTGTCATCTTTAACTAATACCTCTGAAATCTTTAGTTCAGTTTACCTACTGAAATCTTCAACAAAATATTAGTATATGGAAGTGCACAACTGTCTTAGCAATAGGCTTTAACTTTTTTCTTTTTTAAAAATTGCACTTGATCATCATTGCTCCTTTGGATTTCCAAGACAGAAAGCTGCTAATTTAGGTGGAAATGGCCTAGACATCCGTAGAGAGATGGGCAGGAGAACTGTGTTGTGGACAGTTTTTTGAAAGCAAGGAATTAGGAGAAAACCTGGACCTATTGGTTTACTTGCAGTTGCTCCAGTAAGATGAATGGAAGATGTATAGGTTCAGTGACTTTGAAAATGAGGTTATATAATCTCTGCAGGGGTCCTTGCTTTTGCTCATGTTCACATCCCCAGTGCCAAGCAGAAGCCACATGTGCCAGAGATTATAGGTTCCTGTCTCCTAATGCTTTGTGCCTTCCATCCTTTCTTATCCTGAAATCTGGATTTCACCAGTTGCCTTGGACTGGATTCTTCACATACAGTGTTGATTATACAGTTACATTTAGACAGAAACAAATACATCTTTTGGGGGAGAAGAGTGACAGTAGTGTGAATTTGTTCTGCTCAGCAGTGAAGTTGTCTATAGTTTTATCTAATGTAGTGCAATTTTTTGTAGAATTCCTGAAAGTTGTAGTTTTTCCTTATGTTCCTATGTAAAAACCAAAATGCCAAATTAACATTATTTCTAGCATTGAATTGGTAGGGACGACATTTTTTCTTTTCATTTATTGGTTTACTTCAGGGCATTTCTGCAATAATTAATAATTTAGACTCATTTCAGCTTGGTGCTTAAAACCAATTGTAACAATTAAAATTAAAACCATTTGCAACAAATTTCTTTTTACGACAATAATTACTCAAAAGAATGAAAATTTCACAATGAATCTTCAAGCTTATTATACATTAAGGACATATGGACGAATAGATGCATTTGTTACTTCTGGGAAATGAAATTCTTACTGAAATTATGTCAATGTGATTGTATAAAATGAAATTTACCAGTGGTATTTCATTTAAAAAGCTTTAATGATTGAAGAAAACATGTGAAGAATTAAAATCTAGAATCATTGATTCTGGTACTACAGTAAACCAACTTAGGTAACATGGAGTGAGTTGATCTCCTTTTTCTTCCCTACTAGGATTATTTACTTAAGTTCCAAGCAATTACATCTGTGTAATGGCATGGCAGGCTTAAAAAACAGTAGGGTGGCCTAGAATTATCTTGGGGTCTAGTTTTGCCTTTTGAATCTTTATTACTGCGATGATGTGTGAAAAGGAAAGAGCACAGCTTGGCTTTCAGAAGCCAGGGTAAGTTTGTTTGGCTGATGCTTAGGAACAATAACATGCAAAGCCTTTGTAAACTGGTCACAGATGATGTGCAAATCCCTAGAAAACAATAAATTTTACTTAATACATTTTAGTATCCAACCCCAGTTTAACTTGTAAGTATGGGCAAGTTTGTGTTGTGAAGTGATTCTAAAGTATTGATTTGCATGCCTTAAGCTAAAAAAGTTTATGTTTACAAAGAGCTAGATCATACTAAAGAAAGCAACAGGTTCCAAGTATTCCACTGTTCCTCACTGAACTCAGCAGTAAGATCTTGTCTGAGAACTGGATCCACAATGATTAATTGGTGACAGGCTTTTTTCTAACAAAAGATTAACTAATTTCCTAAGAAAATTAGTAGTCCTTAAAATAAAGCTGAATATTTACTCTACTGAGGTTGGACCAGCATATTTTATGTGCACTTAAATAAACTCCTTAGCTACTGAGAGGACACTGCTGTTAATATTGATGACAGGTGTGATATTATTAGACCTTCATAAATCCTCTTAAAAAGTACAAAAAATGTCAGTCCACTGTCCTGAAAACAAAATGTAGAACAGCTTTCAGTGCCACCAGTGTTTGAAGAAATATATTAACTGCACAGTGTCATTAACCTTTGTAAAAATAAATATGCTAAACTTAAATTAACCTCTTGATATTGCTCTAGAGATTTAACAGTAGATGTGTCCTATGGAGACCCTGAGCCAGTGCAGAAACATAAGTGCCCTCTTCAAACTCTCTTGGTTTGTAAAGCATTTACATTTGTGACTTCATGTTTTGTCCCTAACCAATGTGAGGTCTGTGCACTGACCAACATCTATTTCAGGGACTCTTTTAGTCCACTCGTCAGTTTTTGTTTGATTTTTTTCCCTATAGATATTGATCCCACTTCGCTTTTCATTGCTTCCCATCCCAGATTTCCACTTTTCATCATATGATGTGATTCTCTGTACGTTCCATTCCCCCTTCTCTTCCCCAAGCCTTCTTTCCCTATGCTAATAGTTCTGCTATCTTCACATCAGGATTCATCATCCCTCTTCTCATGTACCCACATCTTTGGGTCCTCAAGGCCAGCCATGCTGAGTCTGCTGTTTTTCTCATTTCCATGGAAGTTGCAATTTCTAATTGTGACTAAAAGTTATCCTCTCCCCTATGGCTCTAGCATCTTCTAGTCCCTCTTTCCTCTTTTTTTAAACCTTATTTTTGCCTCTGAGAGATGTATCATTTAGAGCATAAGCCTACAAAAATCTATTGGGAAGATTGTTAGAGTCAAGGTGGGAGTAGTTTTGCTGCAAGGTATTAATTTATGTTATCTGTTCTATTTTTTGAGCTGCAGATAATTGGAAAGGTACTTCTAGCTGCCTAGGTAAATAGATGGCAAAGATTTAATATTTTCTTACGATTTTATCTTTTCTTCATCTGAGAAATCAATACATTTCTGCCCATTGACTCTGGAATTTGGAACAAGGATCACATGTGATATGCAAAAGTGTTATGGTCAAAGAAATGTTTCAAGCTCAACCAGAGGTCTTATACACATGATTGGTCAGTAAGCAAAGGTAAATATTCCTATCTTCCTTCCTCCATGCATGAGTAAGCAAATGAGTAAAGAAATAGGATGTCATTCTACTTAGTTCTTACAGGTAATTATGATTACCCACTGAGGCTTAGTTCTCACACATAGACTTAAGAAGCTTGCTCAGATTATCTTCTCACTTTCCATGACCAAGTCTCTCTTTCCATTTTTTGTTGTCTTTTATCTTGTCAGGTTTATATATAGTGAGATTGAAATTCATTTTACATAACTCTCAACATCTACAGTATTTCAGTTATATGGTCTTTATAACTGAAGAAAAAGAGGCATTTTTTGGTATGATTCCTTTGACCCTTTTCAGATATCTGTTTTAGGGACAGATGAAGCATACCAAAGTAAATTCACTACAAAGGAAACCTAGAAGGACTAGATCAAATGTGAAACTCTCATTGTTGTCTTTGCACTTACTTAAATTAGGAATTTCAACTTAGTGATTGGAATTAATTAATGAAATCCACTTCTGTATGGAGCTGATGTAAAAGTAATCTCTATCATCTAAGCCTTAACTTAAGAACATTTGTTTTCACTTTAATTTGACTGGAAGAGTCCTTTAAACATATCTAGTCCAACACCCCTGCCATGGGCAGGGACACCTTTCACGAGATTGGATTGCTCAAATCCTCATCCAATCTGCCTTTGAACACTTTCAGGGATGGGGCATCCAGTTTCTCTGGGTAACTTGTTTCAGTGTCTCATCACCCTCATTGTAAAGAAATTTCTTCTTCCAGCCAACTTAAATCTACACTCTTTCCATTTAAAATCATTGTGTCCTGTCACTACAGGCCTTGGTTAAAAGCTTTTCTCTCTCTTTCTTATAAGCCACCTTCAAATGTTGAAAGGCCACAATAAGGTCTCCCTGGAGTGTTTGTTTCTTCAGGCTGAACTCCAGCTCTCTCACTTTTATCTCCCGAGGAGAGGTGCTCCGGCCCTCTGTTCTTCATGGCACTCCTCCAGACTCACTCCAGCAGGTTCACATCCTTCCTGTGTTGGGGGCCCCAGAACTGGACACAGCACTCCAGATGGGGTCTCACAAGAGAAATTTAGAGGGGAAGAATCACCTCCCTTGACCTGCTGGTCACACTTCTTCTTATGCAGCCCAGGAAGCAGTTCGCTTTCTTGTACAGTGTTGAACATTTTTCTTTTTGTCTTTTCCCACAAATGAGTTCCACTTTCAGTGGTAGCACATTATTGTCTAGGGGGAAAATGACAGAAAAAGAATGACAGGATAAAGTCGAAGGACTCTTCTTCTGTAGGAATCCTCTAAAATCCAATATATTATTTGTAATAATATCTTGTAATATCCAAATAAATCAAATAAATCCAAAATAATTTCCAATATGTCTTACTAAAACAAGCAGAACTTAAAAAAAAATGGTCTATGACAGTTTCTTTACTTAGACCATGTTTGCCCTTAAAATAATTTGCTGACATAGCTGGGCTAAGAAGGAGTGAGTTGTTTTCACTCTCCTGGATGACATAAGTATGATAGCAACTCCCTGGATGTATAAATGTTTCTAAAACAGCAAAAAAAAAGCCAATTTGCAAGTACAGCTTATTCTATTCCTGGAATGAAACTCCTTTAGCTGTTGTTCTATCTCCATGATCAGGATTTACCAATACAAACATATGTTAGGATCTGATTATTAAGAGATGCTTCTGCCTGAATTAAGGTGCAAATGAAAACATATGCCAAAATCAGTAGTACATATTTTACTTAACAGTAAACGTGAGGTAGAGACTGAAACAAGAAGGGGGTGTGGAGGGGAGAGAGAAAGAGACTGAGAGACAGATTAAGCAAAGATGTCCCCAACATGTGGATTCCAATGGTGTCCCATTGGTGCTCTTCTTCTGGTCTTCTTGGTGGTGCAGGTTCTGAGTTGTTCTTCTGGAAGTACCTCTTGTATACAGTTCGAGTCCCAGGTATCCAATGGGGTGGTCTCAGAAGTTCCCACATCTTGGGCTGGCATGGGTGTAAACAGTAATTTCCTTTCTCACCATTTCCCATGGTGGGAATTTTTGTCCAGATGCTAACCAAACCTTTACCTCCATTAGGCCTGGAATTAGCTTCTTCCTGCTGTGCCATCTGCACTTTTCTAAAGTTCTGTTGTGGTGGCTTATATTGTGGGGAGAGTGTTTTGAGACATGTAACTTCATTTTTTATGTCCTCACAACATGGTCTAATGCTTTTCCAGCAAACCCTTGCAAATCTAGTGAATGCCTTCTGCCTTTCAGAAGAACCAATCCTTATATTGCTTTTGATAACCTTATGAATCAGCTCCAATGAAAAACATTTTTCTTAATTGACCACATAAAAATATCCCCATGTCATATTTGGAACAAGTTCATTTGACCTTTTGTTGAGGACCTTTTCTACCATACAGCCAATTTATACTGGTCTCTTGAGTGGTCACTTATCAGACTTGTATATTCATCCAATAAAGATATGCTGTCTAGCTGAACGTGTGCCAAAATGTTATGACTTCCTCTCTTCATTTCTGCCAAACAGTATGAAGCTACTTAGTAATCTCTGACATATTATGTTTTGTCACTATGTACGACCTGAATTTATCCAGGCATACGTTATACTGAGCCTTTATCTCTTGCTTTTCAAGGGGTGGGAGAAAGTCAATTGCTTATCAAGAAACCACCATGTTTTATTCTTGAGGGTATTTAGTTAGAGAATGTAGTAAGATTTTCATATTGGAGGCATTCTTTTTGTGCTATCCAGGCAATATCTGGTTCCGTAATCTTTGAAAAGTTCACAGAAATTATTCCTAGCATTGACAGAGGAAGGTGCATGCTGCTTTGTGCACTGGAAAAGAGGTAGGTCAGCATTCCTCACCGCAGCACCTTTCCCACATCTTTTTGACTACACCAGATTTTACTGGAGTCAGAGCAAGTTGGTCTTGTCAACTTAGAAAAAGTAAACTGGTATAAGCAAATACAGAGTTTCAAATTATCTAAGTCTGCAGCTCTAAATTCAATTCTTAAATTATCTCATTTTTATTACTTTAAATTGGGATGAGGCTTCTTTTCTTTTTTTTTTCTTTTTTTCTTTTTTTGATTCTATTTAAACAGAAAATATGAAATCACAAGAAAAAAACCCAGAACCATTCTTAATGAGAGTATTCATATGAGGCACTATACCTATATTACTTATATGTTTTAAATAAAAACATCTGTGTCCAGACAAGCCCCCTCAGATGGGAATATTTTATAACTTACCAAGCCATCCTTCCTCTTCTGAGTGTGTTAAAGCTTCACTGCTGTGCTTGGGGGGATCCTAATTTATACCCCGTGATAGTATAATGCCCATTGAAGCTGTGGTTTCACCAGAGTTTCCTGTGTATGAAGTTGTCTCAACGACTATCCTTACTCTATAAGTCTAATATCTCTGCCAGTAAAACAATCTCCCTGCTTATAATGCATTTGTGGGCTGCCTGTAAAAAACTGAAAGCCTGCTTCCAGCTGCTTGGAAACTCTTGTCCA
Source organism: Pardalotus punctatus (assembly GCA_013400915.1). Classification (NCBI taxonomy): domain Eukaryota; kingdom Metazoa; phylum Chordata; class Aves; order Passeriformes; family Pardalotidae; genus Pardalotus; species Pardalotus punctatus. The sequence goes on along the minus strand of VZTX01031049.1, from coordinate 169,884 downwards.
TCAGATTACACTGTCTCCCCAATTACTCCAGCACGACCATTTTATTATTCTTTACATCTATAAAAATGATTCAGGCTAAAGTCAGAGCTAGAGACATGATTTTGTGTGATGGAAACGTGATACTATTCCAACCTAACTGAGATTTCTCTGGGATTCAGCACAGCAGACTGAGGTGATGAGTGCTGCCTAGTAGAAAACAAATAAGATTTCATTCAGTTGTGTCTAATAGGTATTTTTATGAGACGTGCGAGAAAATCTCATCATCTGCCAAGCCCTTAATAGTGTTTGCTCTTACTACTAAATATTGCAAAATTCCTTTGGGGGATTTCTAATGCATATCCAACATAACATTAAATACATTATCCTGGAGATTCCTCATAACTTGTCACCCCAGTTCTTTTATCTTACGTGTTACCTCAAAGTTAATTCTTTCAAAAGACAGGAGGATATGAGGAGAAACAAATTTATTACACTCTTACCGTGTTAGGTTATTGATAGCTGTCAAGTGCTCTGTCATTTAGGTCAAACGCTGTAATCTACACTATTAACTGTTACAAACCATGGTCTGAAGAGAGAAGTCACTGCATGTAATGGAGGTTTCTTTAGGCAATGAAATGGCAGGACCTAGAGATATGCCATACCACTTATGCTGATTCAAATGGAAGGTTTAATTGCCTTTAATTTTGTTATTCCATAGTACAGCAATGGAAAGAAGTATCTGCTGCATTACTGTTGGCTAGCAGAGCTGAGGAACTGACCAAAACAATATAAGTTATTGTAAACAAGGTTCTGTCTGGCACCTGGGGCTATCTAATTAGCTAGAGACTGAACTCTAATGAGAACAAATCACTACAGGAGAGAGTTTTCTTATTTTTCTTGTTTCTTTCTGAGCAAGGATAAAGTGAAAAGTTAAATGTGGCAAAAGTTCAGGTAAGAGCTTAGGATTTTTCCATAAAAACAGGAATAATTTTTTTGCTTGCTTTCTTTCTGCTATCTGTGGTGCTGAAACCTTTGGACCAGAAGGAAATGAGCTGCCGGCTGGGTTCTATTCCTCATGCAGGGGTGAACACTTTGCAGCACTCACTGCTCCACACTTGTCACTGCCCTGCTGCGTGGTATGGGTGTGGGTCCCTCACCAGCTTCCAGCATAGAGTGAAACAGGCTATTTAAACAGTTTAAACTGCTAGTCTGAATTAAGCTGATCTTATTGCCATTGGATTAGGAAGCAATTGTATGAACTGTGCTGTTGGCTCTGCAGGAGAGCAGACTTTTCAGCTTTTGGCCAAAGTTGAAAAATCACCAAAAGAAACAGGATGTTTGGGTGTCTCTACAGAGCCCATCAGGTAATTTTTTCCCCAAGTATGCTTCAAGACTGAGTTGTGGACTAGTTCTGTATCTTTTGGCTAATGCTTAGTAAACATGACAGATCCAAAATATAAGATAGCAGAAGAGTCAGTATGACAAGCAGCCAGTTGCTTTGGGAAGTATTAAACAAGGACTTATTTAAGCCATAAACAAGCTGATCCACAGTCAGAGGAAGAGGGAGAACAGTCTCCCACAGCTCCTCTGAGATTTCTAATCTGAGTCACCAACATAAGCAATCACTTACCTAGGAATTCCAGTGAATCAGACACTCATTTATATTGCTTTTTTTTGTGGGAGAAGATTATAGAAGGAGTGGGGCTGAAATGTCTTAGCAGCATAGATCAGACACTATTTAAGTGTCTGATATAAGACACTTTTTATTTAAGTGTCTTATATAAGGTTTAGAACTATGTTTGTTCTGAGTTTGTTCTGGCTGCTGTAATTGTTCTTCTTCTACTTGATGGCAATCAAATGTTCACCCTGATGTAACATGTCCACTATTAGATTATTTACAGTGGCACACTTCTCTTGTGAAAAGATCCAAATCACTGAATTATTGCTCTTTATAACTGTTGTACACATAGAAATGTCAATGAGACTGGTATTTCTCTATTCCATTCTTTTCATAAAACACTTAAGTATTTGGAAAAGGATGCAGATTTGTTCCCCTTTCTGAATTCACTTCTTATTTGGACATCAGTTCAAATTACCAAAAGTGAGAACAAAATAGTTTGTAAAATACTGATGTAATAATAATGATATACTTTTTAACCACTGTCCCAGTATAAATAATTATATGAAATACAGAGTAGGCACATTAGAATGAGCCCAGCATTGAGTAGAACAAGCTACAGGTACTTTAGCTGCACATCCACTGTGTACATCCTAGACACATAAGTTAGAAAGTTCTGTTTGGAGAATTTCTTCTCCAGTACCTGCAACTCAGCTCTACAGAAGATCTCTGTGCCCGAGGCAGCATGACTTCAAAATCTGTCTTTTTATAACGTTCATCTTTAAAATAGAATTTCAGTGCCAATGGCCAAGTTTCCCTCTTGGAGGATCAGAAATCATTCAGCTCCTCTGCAAGTTCAAGAACTTCAGGCTTAGCTCACTCCTGTGGAGAGAAAAAAATTTTATCATTCCCTCAACATGCTTAACTAAAAAATACATTATCTGTGAAGAAAGCTAAAAGAATGATCTGGAGTTGTTCTTCTGGTCTTGGTGTACCTGAGCAAGTTTTCCTCGTGCCTTAAGAATGACTTGACCCCAAGTTATTAGGTACAGTTTGGCTTACTCTTCCATTTCAGAACTTTAGTCAGGTGAGAAAAGTTGCCTTACTGTTAGGCAAGGACCAGACCAGTTACATTGGTGAATGATTTAATTAGATCTTTACAGCTAGTAATACATCTGTAATAAGGATGGTTTCAAAGATAAAAATCCCTTAAAAGGCTAATTTTTTAATCTTAAATATTTACATTATAAATACATTAACATCAGTGTTCAGACATGGAAGCTTGCTGCATCATTCTGTGCCTGAATTTCAAATGTAAACATTATTTATTTATTCTAGTATTTGTCTAACATTTAATTAATTAGAATTTTGCATAAGGAACAAATACAAGTATTTGTGTGGAATAGGCCACCCTTTTTTTTCTTGTATCTGTAATTATCAGCTGAGATTCTTTTCAGTCTGGACTGCAAGCAAAGCGCTAGTTATTCACTGCTTGAGATTTGCACTTAGTTCTGACTGAAACCATGAATAAAATTAGCTTAATTTATTTTGATTGTAGTAAGTATTTATCTGTATGACAAGCCTATCAAAGACCTAGGCATAATTTGCAACATTTCCCAAGGCAGCACTTGTAAAACAACAAAGGTTTTGATAGACCCATTTTATGCCTTTTGGCAGGCTTTTGTGAGTAAACTTGCCATGTTGCGTCTACATTATGTTGTTCTCACATCCAGTTAATGGGTTTCCCACCACTGCAACAAAAGTTCTAAGAACTCCTTAAAAATCTTCAAATTCACTCAGAAGTCCAAATTTAAACAGAATATTTAACAGGAAATATGGAAGGTCAAGGAAATAAACTTGTTTTGTCTTTTAAATAAACTATAGAGTAACAATTTTAAATAAACTAGAGTAACTAATGTACAGACTCCAGTACTTTTTTTCAATTTTTTATATATATTTTTTTTTTACTATTAATATTATTGTGGTTTCTTCTATATTCTTTATTACTATTGTCATTATTCACCACTGTATTTTACTACTACAATGAAATGTCCAGCAGAACTGTTAAGAAACTAAGCCTCTTTTGGCAGACTTTCTAGTCTCAGTTCTCCAATTTGAATTTCAGTCATAACAAATCTTTTAACAATATCTCAGATTAAAGGAATTCTGCAAACTTGAGGCACACAAAACTCATTCAGCTTGAAAACAGAGTAGGTTGCCTTTTGATAGTGTGAGTCACTACTGCATGTATTGATTCCAAACAACACAGGCATTGGAGACATACGATGACCCAGTTTTAAAATGCATATTGTTGATCAGAATAGTAATTTCATTTTGGTGCTAGAATGAACAATACTGGACCACGTCCAGGCCCTTAAAATAGTTAATGGCTGCCCTCCTCCAACAGATGGCCACTGTGTTTGTTTTATGGGATGGTTTGGATCCATGCAGCTTTCTGCATCGCCATCTTATTGCAACTAGTTGTGCTGCAGTTGGAAGAGCCACTTCCACACACAGATGACATGATGGTGTAATTTATACAAATAATTACCAGCAGGCAGTCAAACCACTGTAATGAAAGGATTAATTTCTAGTGATTTGAAGAAAGTGCTGGAGTCAAAGAGGGTAGGTTATTACCAGTTGCTCATTCACTGATGGACTAATTTGCTTTGTATTATAATAAATTTGGTAATTGTTGATAGAAAAAAGTCATATATATGTGCCTACTTCCATTTATCTTAATGGTACTGTGACATTAGATTACAGCATGAATGAAAAGCTGATGTGTTTGAATGCCTTGGCAGCTTGCAGTGACCTTCAGGAGAAACGAAATGCTCTGTCGGCTGGGGAAACAATTGAGCTGAAACCAGTCAGGCGCAGTAAACTCAAAGATAGTCTTTCCAAATTAAAAGCTGTTACTAGCAGCTCAAAACAAAGCAAAAAGTCAGAATATAACATCTTGCTGCAAGGTGATTTTATGCGCAGATTAAAGGGGAAGAAAAACAAAAAGCAAAGTTCAGATCTAAAGGAATTCCCATTAACTTGAAGAATTTGGAGATTAGAATGAACATTAGCATCCAAAAATAGCTGATGTATGAACACACTGCAGAAGCCATAATCTGTTGAAAATCACTGAGATAAATTTAGGCTACTGACCTTTTAGTGCATTAGGGCATGAAATAAATCATTGGCTGCAAGTAGTAAATTTGCTACAATCTAAATGCTTTCCAAGTACTTCTAGCTGTAGAATTTTGCAGTCAAGAGCACTACATATCTGAAATAACCTTTTAATATTTCAGTTATGCCTGAGTATTTCTCACCCAATCCTGCATTGTTGCATACCCCAAATTTTTATTAATACCAATAAGTATTTCAGATAATGAGAAAAAAGAAGTTAAGCTTTAAATCAGTCAGCAGTGTCCTCATAAGTTAATGGCTATTTACATACTGATAAAGAGTTCAGATTAATCTCTAATAAATTTACACAGATTTAAGCTACAGTGCTTAGAAATATATTATTCAGTGTTAAAAAGTTCTTTTCACTGGATCCCTTTCTTTACTGGGAATGTGTTGCTTTACAAGTGGGCACCTGGGGAAGTGAACCCATAGTGTGAGAACTAACTAGCTACAGCTGAAAGTTCCAGTCCATGCTTCAAACATAACACAATTCTTCAGGAACAGATTTTGTAGCCCTGCTTATTGTGCCTTGCTGACACAGAAGTTTTATTTCTGTCTGTTCTAGCAACACAGTTGTAAGAAGTCACTTGAACTGCAGACAATATTCTCACCTTCTTTCTGTCCATTCCAGAGTCTTCACTCAACCAGCTTTAAAGAAAAAGGGAGAATTGATGCCTTATGTTTGGAGGAATAAGTTATATCTTCTTCTGTTCTCTTGCATTTTCCTGGCTCTAATGTCACTTAGACATACTTCTTTTTGGAGAAAGAATAATGATATCCACATAGCACACATTCATCCATAAATGTCAAAGCGCATTCCTAAAGGTGTCAAAGCTTCATTCTTTCCCCTGATAATTGAGTTAGGTAGAGCATTGACTGGGAAAGCATGGGCTTTTTCTGAGGACCTCAGGAGCCATTGTTCTCTTGAAAAGCCAGAGGAGTTATTTGGGTTCTGCACCTTTCAATATAAGATTTTGGAAGAGATAAAGACAAGTGCTGTCTCACTGCAGCATGACATAATGTTGGTTTTATTTTGCTAGGCCTCATTACAGTCTCTTTGTGAGGGGAACTGCAAAACTGTCTGGAAGGAAAAATAAATTTGCTTTGTCAGCTGAAACTCAGAACTCATTTGCTTCACCAGGTTAGCAGCATTTCTGGACCACAGCAATCCTGCAGTGGCTCCCACCTTGGCTGGAGCAGTGAATAATTCCTCTTCTCTTCCAACTGACAAAGATTTTAAGAGGGGGGTGATCAGCTTTTAATAAAACTAATTGATTTATGGAGTGTTATTCAGGGAAGGGTCCTGTATATTAAAGATTTCAACTAATAACAGCAATTAGATAATTATCAGATCATTCTCATAGGTTGATTTTTTTTCCCCTTTAGTATCCAAGGGATCTAGCCAGTCATGCCTGATTTGCAGTGCAACACACTTAGTGCATTTTCCCTTCCCTGAAATGACTATTCAAGGCATGAGCTTTTATACTGCTCAGGGGAATACTGCTCCCCAGACAGCTCTCTTGTGAGACTTTCAGGGAATAGCATGGAGGAAGTTATTTCCTGCACAAATTCCTTAGCAAATCCAGAGAGCTGGAATTTCCAGGTTTCCTTCAATTCTGAGGTTGTAAAAGAGACAAGAGGGATCAGGCACTGTGACCTAGTTGCTCCTTAAGACTGCATGTATGTATACACACATACTTATATACATAAAGCTTCTCAGATTAACAACAATAAGGATAATATGAATAGTTACATGCGCCCTGTGATCTGCCCTTAGCTCCGGATAATCTTGCTTGCAGCTGAGATGCCATCTTCTACTATGCCTGTTGTTATCCAGACCTTTTTAACTTTACACTAACATGACATGCAGTGAAGAGATCTTTATTTGACAATATCAATTCAGAAAAAAACAGAAAGAAAAGAAAAAAACGCAACACCTTTAGGTCTCTTTTTTTTTAATTGACTACTAGTCTGTTTTTACATCTCAAATTCACAAAATCTGTTCATGAAGCTCCCATATTAGGCCTTTCTTCAGTGTTTGGCTTACACTATATCCAGAGAAGTTTGGAATCCAAATCCATAATGCATCTGCCCTCTCAGCATATTGCTGGAGTTCAGAACCCTGTACAACTTACTTGGCTCTCTGCATAATGCCCTCTTTGGCAAAGATATTGAGATAGCACACCCCATTTATACAGTGTTCTCAGAGCTTGGTAAGTACAGAGTGGGAGGTTTCAGGAGCATGCTATTATAATAGTTGACCTTGAATGCAGTAATCAAGGCAATGAATAAGTTACAAGAGGTAAGGTATGCAGAAATGGCAACACAAAAGAGGAGAGAGAAAGCTAACATAGAAAGAGGCACTGAAAACCCAAAAGCTGAAGCAATTAACAGCATTCTCATTGACAGCAATAACCAAATATGTGCATACCTTTCATTTCAAGGTAATTTTTACAGGCATAAAGAAGAGTTTTTTCATCCTAACATCTCCTGTTGCTGATTTTTTTTTAATTTTTTTTTTTTTTTTTAATCTCCAACACTCTTTTCATCTTTTATTTTGCTTATTTATTTATAATCTTCCTACTCTTCCTTTTGGGGATATTTTTGAAACCATGTGTAACATAATCCTTTCATGTTTGACTGTCCAACTTGCTAAACTACACACTATCAAACTTAATCAAGGTTTGAGATTACGAGGTGTTGGGTTTAGGTGTGTATAACATTACAGGAAAGCAAGGGGTTTATCTGCAGTTTTTCAGAAATATATGTATCCTTATCTAGCCATGAGTAAGAGACAAAGGAGTGATTGCTTGTTAGGAGGTCATGTATTAGTCCTACTGGAGAAAGTATTTATGCTTTTAAAGTCATCATAAACAGGAGGCTTGGTAGTCAATATATTATTTATTGAATAAGCAAATCACTACTAAGCATGCAAGGTTTGCAATAGAAAAGAGAGACATCACTCTCTGTGTTATTTAGTTTCTCTTAAGCAATTTTACCAGTATTCTTTTTAAAAACACAGGATACAGACAATAAAAGAAGGCCATGAACTGTGACATAGGTTAATACAAACTGAAAGTCCACTAAAGGTTCAAAAGAATATTTGTCCCAAAAAACTGTATCAAGAATCCATAATTTTTTCTCACATAGAAAATGTCAAAACTATTCACAGCACCTGGAAGAGCACAACCTGAATAATAACTCTGATTTTTTTCTGTATGCCCAGCTTGATATATCCTTAAAAGTCCAAATTTTGTGCTGTCTTGAACAGAGGTTTTTCAATCAATATCTCAATGTGTGCAAGTTTGGATAAAGAAAAATTTAGGTACATAAACTTCCAGGGTTTGAAAATCTTCATGTAGACATTTCTGCTGTATTAAGTATGTTACAGTCTTGAATAATTTTCTAAAGAGGAACACCACTAACACAAAGGCTAATACTGTCTTTTTTCTTGCCCACATAGAATGTATGAATCATACGAAGTGTATAGTCCATGCTCCAAGGGGACATCAAATGCATACAATATGTCTTTAAAATACTTGCTTTATTTATTGATGCAAATGCATTATTTTTATAAAAGTGTTTATTAATTTAAATAAAAGTGTTTCCATGTATGCATTGCAAGTGCCTTTTTGGAATCACAGCAGAGGCTGCTGCGCACTCCATTATTTAAACCTGCTCTACTTTTTCTTTGGGCTCTTTGTTGTCTTCCATGAATTCTTTCCCCATCTATTATCTGTTGTATTCACTTTTTTTCTGGAGGAGATATATCCACTTGCTCTTACTGATCTGGAAATGAGGAATCAGTAGGGCAAATTCAAAGAGCTCAATTAAAATCAAGGCACTTTGCCTCACTGTGATGACTGTACACTGTTATTTGCTCTTCAATGTAAAGCATGATTGGGCCCATTTAGCACCGAGAAGGGAAACAGGAGCTTCCAGTTTTAATACAAGCCAAGGAATTATGGTGAAACAGTTGGCAGAAGTCAATCTACAAAAATTGGATAAGCAGAAAGGCTTAATTTAGTCTTTTTGTCTTTATTAAAAAAAGTGGTGTGATTCCAAGAAAAAAACAGGCGCCTTCAGCCAAGACCAATCTTTCATCTCAGAAGAAGAGAAAGAGAACAAGAAGATACTGTCTTCTTCTCTCCTGTCAGCCAGAACCCTTCCTGAAAACTTCACGAGTCCTTCCTGGAGTCACTCGTACCTATTGCTCACCTCAATGAGCTTTCTTTTCCATGCTGATATTCTTTCTAGTCACTCTTTGCAGCACAAATGTGACCTTTGAAGCTCCAGCTCACAGCAGCAGAGAGCTAATTTATTTATTTTTAATTTCCAGTTCTTTAAGCTCTGTTTCTGTTTTAGATGCAGCAGTTAAAAACCTACATTTTCCTGAATCCAAAATGAGCAGTGAGCAGCATCCAAAATGATTCTAAATATGAAAAGAAAATTGAATTCATCATTTAGCTGCACTAATTAAAATTTTTTTATTTGTTCAAGTGCCTTCATTGTTTATTTTAATATCAATATTTTATTAGGCATTGAGAAAAGAAACTGCAGTTCTTGGTAAAATGCAAATTCACTTTTGTTGCTTTATATAAAAATGCAAATTCCTTCTTCCCACTTATCTCTTCAAAAAGAGAACACAGCAATAAAAACGAAAAAAATTCTTTCTGCCACCTTCATTTCCTTCTCTGTCCTTGGCCACACAGGACAGTTACATAGGTACAAACTAAAAACATTAATTAAAATGACCTTGCTAAAGAGGTGAAAATCTGTCTGCAGACAGTTTTCATTTTAACTGTGTATTTTATGACTCAGCAGGGGCCAGATTTATGAATGAAATCACCCTTTCACTGATATAAAGTGATGGGCATATGAATACAGACACAGGGGTCAAGGCATAAACTAAATCAATTCTCTTCATGAAAGAAAATTCTTATATTAACCCTCATTTAGGGCAGTGTGGGCTCCCACCTCTTCATGAAGCTGCTTCATAATTCTAAAGAATTTGAAGCTTTTCAGGCTAAGGATGTCATATCTTGTCAGAAATTAATGTATTCATATGCTTGAAGCATAAAGGATATGTCCATAGCGCAGCTACAGAGACAATTTCAGTGTACCATGTAGGCACAGATCTAGGATTAAACTTTATAGACTACTGCTAAATTGTATTGATAATGGCAACATAAACCTTGGGAAAGGGTACTTTACCCTACTTGTGCGAAGCATTTATGCATACTCTGTTTTAATGTCCATGCAGGTGCCTGTCTCAATATAACTCTCAGCTTTGACATATTAGCAAGTGACCGGGTGACAATATGTTACCAGGCATCAGTGGCTCTATAATAACTGTACATTGTGCATGCTCCATTTCCTCATGATAAATGGAAGGTATTTGATACGGGTTACCCTCCTGAAGGAGAGGAAACTTCTTGACATGTACGGAGGGTGCTGCAGTGTAAGATAATGCGTAAGAACATTGGAGCAGCTGATTCTCAGGGCTGCATTTTTGTGTTAAAGATTTATGTGAGATTTAAATCCAATTTAAGTTAAATCAGTGCAATTCCGCCCTGCAGGTGGAACGCTAAGATTACTGCATTAGCACACACTAAAATCTATATTGGTACAATCTATGATTTAAATAGTCACCCAATGGTAAGTGTAAGTGGGCATATAGTGGTTCTGTCTCACCTTGAAAGGGAACAAATCACACCAGTCTGAAGCCAAATTTATATCACAGGTTTTACTGGCATATTTATATTAGCCAAAAGCCTGACAGTGCACACTCTGGTAGATACAACTGTAAGAGTGAAGGTACCTAAAAGCATGTTAAAAAGAAGTTAAGCTATGAATCTTAAGATTTTGCCAGCTGTAGTCTGCATTCCAAGTTGTTACCCTTCTGGTCATTCTAACACCCTTAATCAAAACAAATGAAGGCAGAAGTTTTAGTTAAAAAGCCAGCAAAAAGTATTTTGATAGTACATGTTATTCTGTTCAAGGAGCTGGCTTAAGCTGTACCTGTAAAGAAAGCTATTTTATCAGAGTGATCTATTTCTGTGCTACAAGTGAGTGGCTGGTGTAATTCTATCAGTACAGCTGTTATCACCAAACCTGTTAAGTGCAGCCAGGTTCTCAAGATAACTTATTTATCATTGGAAGAGGAAAGGTGTTCTGGATAAAGTATACTTGCTGGAATACAGTTTTGCTGATTTAAATTGCCTTGTCAAGAGAAGTATTTTGCTTGTCATATTCTACCACAAACAACACTTATATTGGCTCTGACCTGAAAAAACTTTTTGCTGTGTAAGTGGTCTTATAAGGTCTTATACCAATATATCATTTTCACTAAAATGTTAAAGTAATAACTGTTATGTCTGTCTAAAGTTCTATTAAAAAAATTCTGTGTAGGTCAATATATAGGCTCCAATTTTTTTTATTTTTTTTTTTTTTAAGTTGTTACTAGTTTGGTTTTTTTAGATAAGCACTTACCTTTCTGATCTGGTCCTTATGGTTGACTTGTAATGCCATATAGGTTTGTTTGCTGGGGTTTTTAACTGGAATAAATAAAGACTTTATTTTGACTGCACCTAAAGTTCTGATCCCCTCTTCTCTATTTTCCTTTACCTGTGGTCATATCCATGTGCTGCATCCTGAGATTTCCAAATTTGAATTCTAATTCTCTGCAACACAAGTTTCACATAGCTATATTGACATATTGAGGTTTAGTACAGATAAAACTCTAATATTGGTTGGGTTTTTAAAGTTTGGTTTGGTTTGGTTTGTGGGGTTTTTTTGATAGCATAGTCTACAGGCTTAATTTAATTGCAACAGTTGAAGAAAATGCTCAAAGCTAACATGTCTCTTCAGACATATTTATTTTGGGATTTTAGCAATTCCCTTGCTATATTGTGTATTTCTTCCTCATTTCTATTCAGAATGTATCAGCTATTGCTTTCAGGATCCTCAGGAATCCTGTCCTTCACCGTTTTAGCCTTAGCTGAGGTGTGTCAGACTAAGCGAACAGTGTTATTATTCCAAGTAACTTTTACTCTGTTTTTTTGAAAGATAAGATACTTTATCTCATTTATCGAGTTCAAAAGAGAGAGACATTGTCTGTCATCACAATGGAACAAAGAGTCAGGACCCTGTAGTTATTCTATCATGTTGAAAATTAACATCTGATACAAAGATTCCCTGATCTTGACACTGCTAATACATACCTAAAATGTATTTATGTAATAATGCTCTGTAACATTGAAGAGAGTTACTGTACATATGTCCCATATCTCAGAAAACCTGCACTCCAACAAAAGCATTGGCAATTTGATGCTTACCTTTGAATAAGCTGCACAAAATTAGAAGTGTACCTGGGGTACTTTTCAGAAAGAGGGAGAACTCAGCAGTAGTTATCTTCTTTTCCTACTGTAAGTTCAGGTGTATGAAAATGCTGTATTTGGCAGCCACCTTTGCCTGAGTATGTGGTAATACAGATAGGCAGCATTCACATGATGCTAATAGGATCACAAGAAAAGTAAATTTAATATTTTTATAGATGCAGGAATTACTTGTACTTAGATATTCTTAAGAACTCTTCATAGATAGTAAACATTTTTTAAACAGCTAGTCTTCCTATGAGTTCTCTCTTGAGTAGGCAACTTTTTATCTTGGAATTAAGTAAGGAAAATATGGAAACATTAATTCACTGACAGCTGTCCAGAATCCCTCAGTTCAAGAAGAGAAAATACAGGATGCTTAAAACATACATAAGAATTAAATGGTGTAATTTTAAAATCAAGTTCCATAGAATTAGCTGCAGAATACTTCATATGAGCACAGATAAAGGTAATCCTTAATTATAACTCTTAATCTTTTAGGAATGTTTTTAACAGTCCAGAGAGATTAATGGTATCAGTTGCCCGCAGCTTTTTTAGTTCAACCAAATGTTTAACTTAGTTTTGGCCGTACAAGTACATTTTAAACTAATGGCAATGTTAAGACATAAATGCCCTATAATTAAAGGGATCTATGACATTAGTATTGTAAAAAGTCAAGATGCCACTAATAGAAAGAATTTTGGCAGACTACATTTGCCAGGAAAAACCTTAATTTTATCTGAAGGTCCTGACTGTCTATAAGATAAGCTTTTGGAGTCCTCAGGCCAATGTCTCCCAGTTGTGACTAAAAACAACTCTGAAAATGTAGTGACAATACAACCTGTTCAAGACAAGGACAGCTTTTTGTGAATTGCAAAACTGAAGATATTTCATGGCAATCAGTTGTCAGATAACTAAATTTTTAGCAAAAGCTATATACATATTACAGTAATTATTAAGGTATGCTTAATTTAAAGGAATCTCCTTATAGAGAGTTCTAGTTATTGTGAGCTGCAAATTCTTTGAATAAACTACCCAATGCAAATTGTTTCTGATGCTGCAGGCAGTTTTTAACCTACCTGCCTACTCTACTGTAAAGTTTACCTTGTTCAGTAAGTTCAAGGAAGGCACTGGGGGACAAAGAGGCTAAAGGAGACAGTGGTTCCTCATGGGTACAACTGCTCTGCTGTGTGAAGCACAGAAATTAACTTGTAGATGAGTTCAAGTGCACCCTCATGCTCTGAGCCTGAGCAAGCCTCACTTTTTCGTCCCTATCAGGACCTGTCACTCTGCTGGCAGTGCTGCTGCTGTCACCAGAATGCACTTGGCAGGGCAACCTCACTCGAGCTTCTCAAAAGCCACAGGGTAGTTTCCCATCAATAAATTGGTTTGATTTGGTGGTTACTTAATTTCTCATGTATGCCAGTCAAAGATCCCTGTAGTTCTTCTACAGTCAATCCCTTCCCTAAGAGACAATCCCTTAATTTCCTGTTAAGATTTTGATGGTACCATTTTTCACAGTGGTCATTGCACACAATGAATCCCCATTCCTGTTATCATATAATAAAATAACTTCAATATTTGAAGTCTAGTCTGTTAGAGGCTTTTCTCTCTGCTTAAAAATTCTTTGATTTTGGAATAAAGATGATTATTAATGGAGTCCATGAGAACCACCAAATATTGGAAATGTGGTTTTTTTGAATGGAGGAGTGGGATTTAATTAGGCTATAGAAGCAGTTTCTTTTGAGATACTGTTCTGACATGTGGTTTGTCCTGTCATTGAAGTCTGAAGGAGAGACTAGAATCATATTTATCTCAGTTATTGCACTTCTACATAAATAAAAACTCTGACATTTACACCAATATTCACGTTGTAGAGAAACATGGGCATACAAATATACACATTCAAAACACCCCTACTATGAGGAGTGGTATTCCAGGAAATGCCAGAATTAAGGTGTTTATGACATCTTCATTCAGTTCCCCAGTGTGTGTGTAAGGACACAGGAATCACACAGTCACAGCCTGATTTCTATGTGCTTTTCCAGGGCACAGAAGAACATAATATGCAGCTGCGTGGTGTAGTTCTTTGTCCTCATGGTTCAGTATGCCTTTACCCAGAACTGTGTACAATCTGTTTTTATTTTTAATATAATAGTAAGGTTTTTCTTGTGTTTTTCCTTACTCAGATGTTTATTACCATTTTGCCTGACCAATTCACTAATATTAGTAGTTCTTCTTCACAAAGTCCTGTGAAATGTGACGTATTAGTTCAAATTTACAGGTTGAAAATTTATATATAGGGATATTAAAATTAAAGCTGTCCACTGATTTAGGAAGTCCTGTCTGAGATGTTGAAAAACTAGATCTTTTGCAGCATTATACAGCAGTTTGATTAATCAAAACTCAACATTTTTTGCACCTGCTACTGTCAGAATTTCTGCAAATCTGACACCAGGATAATGTGAGCAAGGAAAAAAGGAGCAAAGATTGATCTGATTTAAATAATTCTCTGATATTCACATACACATTCTGTGACTTAATCATATCTTCAGAGTGGCTTTACCCTTAAATATATTCTGTTCCAATTCTGCAATCATTTGCCTTATCCCTAAGCAGCTTCCATCTTCCATAGGAGATGAAACAAAGATCTCAGTCTGTGTGTTTCAGAGTCGTTTTACAGCAGGTCTGTCAACAAACCAGATGAGCCACTTATTCAAATAGAAACCAGAAATAAAATTTGAAGGTAATATGTTACATCCTTCAAAAATTGATCTTATGGCATCGTACAGACATTGGAGGATACCTCAGCAGAGGTGACACTCTTCATATTCACTTCTTACCTAGGGAAATATTTAGTTATATACAGACAGTGAGAGCACTGTAGCACTCTAGAACTTACAGCTGTGATCATTATAGACCAGCATTACAGGGGAAACAAGCACAGAGTGCCAGGTGATTTTACAGATCACCTTGGCAGCCATTTCAGGCCATCCTCCCAGATTTCTGGTCTCTATTACCTAGACCATCTTGTTTGCTTTCTCTTAATGTAACTTGTTAGTCTCTCTTGTCTCAATATTGGTATATTCCTATGTCTTATTGCAGCGTGATGTGTCTATCCCAGACCCTCTCCAATAACAGTTTCTCTGACCACAAACCTTTAATCTACCTCATCACCCATCTAGTTTTTCTTTTTCTTATCTCATTTTACCTTTTCTCTCTTCTTCCTCAGCATCTTCAGCTTGAAAGTTGTCATGGACACCCCATTCCAACTTCTTTATCTTGTTCCTCTCTTAACTTCTTAGACTCCTGGCCGCACATCTGCTTCATCCTTGGTTTTCCAGGTGTTCTTTTTGAATATACCTGTGAGTCCCATTGATGCTCTGTAAATCCTACTCATTGAATGGATCCAAATCTGAAACCCTCTCCTCATTCCATCTGTTACCCCTTGGCTGAGCTGTCCTGTTGACATCCTGCTGTTCCATCCCCACATCACTTGTTCAGGTTCCCTCCTCACCCCCAAACTTTCATTCTTCCTTCTACACAGCTGCTCCTCCATCCCCACATGCACAAGCATGGAGTGCACTTACCTCTTGCCTGCTGTGGTGGCTTTCTCCCACCAAGCTGACTGGGATGCCAGCTCATGTCACAGGCTCAGATCAGTGCTTGGAATGAGCCACACCATAGTCTGAAGCAGGTTCATATTAAATGAGAACAAGAACATAAGGGAAAAAAAACAAACAAACGAAAAAACAGGTACAAAAATCTAACCTGCTAGGTAAATGAGTATTGATTTTTTTTCCTATGAAAATATCTGTTTGCATGTGAAAAAAAGTAAAAAGGCACATCTTTAGCACAAAAGTCATATATGTGCAATATTTGGGGATCTTTCTCCCAAACCACTAGGAATGCTAAATTCCAAACAATGAATGGTCTCTGCAGGCATTATTTGTTTTTTTCTGTTTGCTTGTTTAGTGTTTATTTTAGCATTGGTGTTTCTCAAGTCTGTTTCTATGAAAAGGCTGGAATTTACCAAAATATTTCATTCTGAGACAGATACTTAGGATGAATGCTCTAAGCCTCTATTACTCAAATCTGGGGAGGTCACAAACAACAGAAATTAAGATTTTTTTTTGATGGAAAGTATTACGCAACTTTACATTTTCTGATATTGAAACAAATTTCAGAGTATGACCTGATTAATAGCTGAAGAGTTAATAAGTATGCAGAAGACATAAAAAGAATTGATCGGCTCTCTGTGGAGTCGTTTGAATGGCTTAGTAGCTTTGGCACAGATTTATAATATGCTGTTGCTTTTTAAAATGCTGTACACACAAGAGAAGACCAAAAAAATAATCCTGTTCCAAATATAAAACTTTTTCTTTTCTATCCCTCTTCTTCCTTCCTTCCTTCCTTCCTTCCTTCCTTCCTTCCTTCCTTCCTTCCTTCCTTCCTTCCTTC
>VZTX01031049.1:135383-153228 GCA_013400915.1 Pardalotus punctatus | reverse complement strand
CGTCCCTCCTTCCTTCCTTCCTTCCTTCCTTCCTTCCTCCCTCTCTTTTTCCTTTCTTTGTTTCCTTTCTTTTTTATTTTTTCTCCCCTTGGCATAGTATTCAGAATTTTTTGTCTTTATGAATCTGTTTCCTTTTGACCTTCATTACTTCAGTCTCTAACTTAGTACAAACTGTTTTAGTAAACAAGAATATGATACTGCAAGTGAAAGTCTGAATTTTTAGGTAAGATATGAGCAATATGAAAAATAAAGCACGAGGAAGATTGCACTGTTCTGAAAACTGGAGAGTGTTTTTTCATCGCCTGATTTATCAATAATATCCAAATTATTTTTGTGTTTATGTTCTTAATATCTAAAAGGACACGAAATTATATCATTATTTATATGGAAAAACTCCAAATTTAAGTAATTGGCTGATCTGACATTCATACATAACTGCTAAACACATAGTACTCCTGAAAATGTGTTTTAAGAATTCAAAGCAGCCTGAAGTAACCTGACCAGTTTTACTTGTATAATAATCATAGAATCATAGAGTATTTAAATTTGGAACTGGGATCATGGAGTCCAACTCAGTGGTCCTCAAAGGACTACCTAAAACTAAACCATAACAGCATCCTGAAGGTGTTTCTTGAACTCTGACAGGCTTGTGCCATGGCTTCCCTGAGGAGCCTGTCCCAGTGACTGACCAGTCTCACAGTGAAAAACCTTTTTCTCATGTTCAATCTGCACATCCCCTGATTCATCATCATTCTATTTCCACATGTCCAAATAAGTTCTGTTTAAAAAAGAAATAATTGAGTAAATACAGATTTGGTCTCTAGGAAAAAAAATCTAACTGGAGAAGGATTAATTTTTCAAACAAGGCATTCTTCTCTGCTTCCTAAACGCCTGTATGACAGCTGTGAAAGGTGGAGTGTGCATCCAAATCAGCTCAAACCTCTTGAGATGAAACACTGAAATGGCTGACTGTCCTATTCTATGGTGTTCATTTTGAGTATTTCAAGTAGGGATATCTGTGAGTCTCCAAAGTACCTTGATTTTTCAACAACTGCCTATCTCCACATTGAGCCTATAATTCAGCTCCAAGCCACCTGGAATGAGCACCCAGTACCACACCTAACAACTGCAGTGCACTCAGCTCTGTAAAGCTGCTGTTTGACAGCCTGCAATGAATTGCCTGCTTAATTACAATTGAGTTTCTACAATTCAATACTACTGACATTGACATAAGCCAAGTATGCATAAATGTGGATATTCAAGTTCAAAATGTTTTAGATTCTTTTGCTTTAAGATTAAGTAGTTCTTGCTTAATGGCTTTATTATGTCTTTGCTAAAAGGAACCTTCATGGATATACAGGATCCATAAAAAGATGCAACATTCTAACACATTTTTGCTACTTCCAACAAAACTACATAAAAAAACTTTTTTTAAAATTTTGGAGATATACTGGGAATATAGATATAACCACACATTGACAATATTTCAGAACAATCCACCAACTGGTAGAAAACAAAGCTATAGTACCCAAACTCCTACGCTCAGATAAGCTGTGTGCATCCTGACAGGCTCATGTTTAATCTGTTCTTAGAAACCTTCACCAAAGAAGACTTCACAACCTTCCTAAGCAGTATAATCTGCTGCCTGTCTACACCATTCACAAGTCTAAACTAATGCCTGAATTAAGTCTGTAGTTTCTTCATGCTCCTGTTCTGTCAGAAGCATATCACATGTAAGATGTCTCCTCTCTCCCTCCCCACAAGTGGCCATGCATCCCCACCTCCCTTTGAGACCTGACATTTATTTATGCCAATTCTGCAGTTTTTTGCTATGACTATAAATCAGACTGATGAAATGACATGTTTTTATTTAAAGACTAGATTTTTTTTTCTAAGTGCTTCATTTCACAAGTCCAGTTTAGAGGTCAGCCATGTGAAGAGCTAAATCAGCATAACTGAGTGGAGACAAATCTCCTAGGAGGAACTAGAATGAATGGCTAAATGTAGAGAAAATGAATCGTGTTTGGGCTGTTAAAAATGGCATAGTTAATGTTAAACCACATTCTGCAGGTCATCATTGCAGGATCAGCTCCTTACTTGCTTTCCTGCTCCCAGTGGGTTCCTGATAAGAAGTTGAATTTAAAATAGAAAGTAGTCAGGAGGTCATATTATGATGGATAAAAGATGGCAAAAAAAATGATGGAGCTGAACCACTGTAACTGCATAGATATCATGAAAGTTGTGATTCCCAAACGATCTACTTGCTCTGTTTTCCCTCTCTTTTGTCCAGCCTCAGTTACTCCTTGCCCCCTTTTCCTTTTGTCTTGCCCCCTCCCTTGGATAAGTTCTGGTGTGCTTCCAGCCTCCTAGTGAACTTATTATGCTCAGCAACCTGGCAAAAATGTACTTACCCTTTTTTGCTGGGCCGATGGGCTGCTCTGGTTTGGCAAACTGTTGGATGAGCAGCAGCAGCTGTCTGTGCCATGGGTGGGGCAGAAGGAGAAGGAAACTGCACTGTCACTGTGTGCAGCTGTCCCATCAGAGAGGTATAAAGTCCCTTATACCATAGGCAATATCAAGATGTTATTCATTCCTCGTGCTAAATAAAGCATGTGCCAATGATGTCTTATCTGCATGGCTTTTCACAAGCAAAGCCTCGGGATCTGTAAAGTTGTGACTGCTGGGGTTGCAGTCTAGTTCCATCAAGCTCCATTCTCATTTGTTTGACTAGACCCATTGAATTCAAGTAAACTCAGCACAGTAAATAAGTACTCACAGTGGAAAAAAAGGACTGTAGAAAGGGTCATTATTTTAATCAATAGAATGTATTTAATTTTCCTTAAGTCTAACAGAAACAAACTGACTACAAAACAGGCAAAACCACAAAACAGTCCAAGAAAAAATCAGAACATAAGAAATATACAGCAGTGTTAAAAAAAAAATATATATGGGACAAACCTTGCCTTGTTTCTTTCCCTGAAGGCAGTGACAGATTTGAGTTTGAGACCAAGCTTGTCCCTGAGATAAAGGTCAGCACAGCCTTGCTCTCCCACTTGGGGTCTTGGCAGGCAGGTGGCCTCCCTCATCCTGTTAGAGGAGAAACAATATAAGTCATCAGGAAAGGACAAGTACCAAGAAGAAACCTCACTCAGAGTGTTATTAACGTATCTTACTGTAAGAATACCTTAGAGGGGCACACCTGGACTTTCATGCTGGAGATTTTATATGGTTTGTTGTGCGAAAAATAGGAGTAATTTGCAGAGACCAACACTGGAAAACCTCCTTTCCCCTCATTTCCATTTTTTAGTGCAAATATTGGCCTTCTGTTCTTCACTATTGCTCTAAAGTTTTTATTGTATGTTTTTCCTAAACATCTGGAACCATAACCTCTGTCCAGTTATTTAGACTACTTAATTTTAATCGAAACAAAACAAATTCATATACCAGACAATACATGTAACTTCATGTCAGAAATAATCTTGCATGAATGATTAATGAAGTGCTCTTTTCTTCTTACCATTTAGCTTTGTGTTGGCAGCCTCAACAGCAAAAGGTTATGATCATTATTTATGTAGCTCATATTTCACATTTGTTTTCAAGCTTGGGAAAAGTGGATTTTACATTTGAAAACCAAAAGCTAGCCACAGTCACTGATCTACTATTTCTCACCTTTGAAGTTTTTGTTAAAATTAGATTGGTATTATGGTTTGCTCATCTTGCAGAGTTATTGCCTTGTCTAAGGCTGATTATATGCACAATAAGATTTAAAAAAATTATGGTTTGTTGAAATATTGAGAGTGTAGATATTTTTGCTGAATTTACAAAAAGGAGTCTGTACTTATATTGTATTTTTCTATGACAATATTGCATTTCAGAAAAAGATACTGTTGTAAAAAAAAAATCTTCAAATCCAGTTGTATATCCTATAGCATTATTTCTAGTGGGATTTGTACTGAAACAAACACAACTTTTCTGTAGTGAAGAATTACTCACTTGACATACATCCCCTTGTCAGCTTATAACTTTCGGAAACAAACTCCACTTCTGCTTAGGATTGTCATAATTTTCTGATTAAATTCAAAGTTTGAACTTTACCCTTAAAGCAACAAATTATTCCATTGACTTAATTATTATTATATGTCAAAAAATATTTATCAATCAATAACCTTCAAAAAAATGTTTTTGTTTACAATGACTATCCAGAAATTTTGAAGATTTGTCCCTCAATGCAAGTGTACATCACTGTTGCTTCTTCAAACTACTCCTTATGGTGTATTTGAAAAGTTACTTTCAGTGTTGCAGAGTAGTAAGATCCTTTCTTCCTAGTTTCTGTTGAAACAACTACAGAGGACAACGGTAGTTATTGTGATTGCTTGTTAATAAAAGTGGATTCCTAGTTAACCTGCACAATCAGAGAGTTCTGATATATTGTCTCTAACATTTTATACTGTAAAATATCAATCGTGTGGCAGCATGAATTTCCTTAAACTTTGAGCACATATACAACATATGCATTTTCTCAGTTAAGAAGGTTTTCTGAGGTCTGACCCTGTACCAGTATACAAAAGGCTGGCTAAAATATTTTTTTTCTTTATTTTCTTGTCTGATTGGGCTCTTCTTAATGCAGGACCACCTTTATGCAAAGTTTTTGGTAACACCTGTAATTTGTAGAGGGCCTTTAGAATTATACTCTATTCCTTTAGTATTTTTTTCATATCCATTTCTAGAAGAAATCTTTGAACCTTCTTTTTTAAGTCTAATCAAGTGCTAATTATTCTGAGCCTACGAAATGAACAATAACAAAGTATTTGTCATTCTCAGCCCCCAGCATGATATATAGCATTTATTGTTTTGGGTACAGTGAACACTTTTAAAAGCTGATTCATGCAGTGTTTAGCATATCTTTTTTGGCCGCTCTTTTGAATGTCAATTAGATTGAATCAGAAAATGTAATAGCAATAACTAAGTACAAGAAAGGATTTATGTGTATTATATATATATATATCTTATGTCAATGTGTCATTGCACATGTATGAAAGAGAGAAGGAAAAGAATGTTAAAGAGAAGCATGATTTGCAATTGCCTACTGAATTTTAGTAAGAAATAAGAGTAAACCAAAAGCTGCACCACCACTAAAGAGGCTTCAATAATTTACGTACTGACAAAGACTGACAAGAAGTGTGTTGTTTATAATTTTAACAGAAGTTGATCCTTGCTATTTTAAACAGAAAGCCAAAAGGCATTCTGAATAGAAAAAGTAAAGTAATGAAAACAGAGGACATTGAAACAGGATTGAAAACTGGAGAAAATAACGGTCAATTTTATATTATTTATTCCATTTTAGTTTAATACCTCTTGTAGTAGCACAGGGAAAAGTTGTTATTTACAAAAGAATCCATTTTATCATACCCTGACAAAATCTGCAACAAGACTGCTATGCTGGATGAGAGAAGAAGACCTTTCTGAGATTAAGGATCCCTCTTGAGGAAGTTTTTGCTCTGTTTCTTCTGTATTTAACTCAGGGAGATGGCCTTTTCCTAGTGTCAGTTGCTGCACTGCACATAGTTGTTGAGAAAGACATAGCAGAGTCTACTGCTCACTTTACCAACCATAGGGCTGGGATATGGTTCTGATGAAAAGTACCCTGTAACTTGTCAGAAATTCTCTGATATCTGAATTTTCAGTTTTCTCAAGGAAAAAACCCATGTTTAGAGAGAAAATGTTTTACAGGCAAAGAATTTAATTTGGATCAAATGCAGATTTGGTTTACTCATTCAAGCTGCTTGATGTCCTTGGTGTTTGTGAATAGTTTACAATATAGGTGAAAGAAAAAAACTCACAGAATCTGAAAATTTAGAGTGCATGTAAGAATAGCTACAGAATTAAGAAATCTTAGAATCTTTTTCAGTTCTGATAATTAGCAATACCCACTCCAGAGTTTCAAACATACCTTAACATGAAATTCTCTTAAAATTTTAGGTGACACAAGTCTCACAGGTACACTGTATTTAACATCACAAATATACTGATGAACCAGGTTCTGAACTCAGTATTTCTCCTTCAAACCAAGTCATGACTTAAGAATTTGGCTTATGCTTTATAAAAATGCCATCTTTGAGAGGTAGTTTTTGCTGATATCTTGTTGGGGATAGATGAATCACTTTAAAAATACCAAAACTTTACAAGTTTTTCTGGAAATTGTCATCATAATTTATGATGACCACACTGCATATGTTAGTTTTAGAATATGCATATATTTTGGCATTTCAAACAATCAATACTAAGCCTAGTAACAGTAATTATTTTTTTATTGATGATTCAATGACTACTCAGTTGACTTTGGACCTTCCAATAAAATGCATTGTTAGGATTATCTCAGAGTTCAGAAGGCTGTGAGAATGTCAAACAAATACAAATATAATCAAATTTAAAGGTCATAAAATGATGTGAAAGTGTCTGAAATGGTTGGCTAGTGTGTAAAAATATGAGAGTATTCCCACTATGGAATATATTAAAATCAAACTACAAGTGATTGCACTTTATCTTATCTCAGGAATGAAATATTACACCAGAGAAGAAAACTAAAATGTTTTTTGAAAAAAGTTAACTAATGGAAAAAACCTGAGAAGGAAAGTTATGAACTTCCACATTAAGAAGCATAAAAACCTAGATCTGTTGAAAATATGTGAAAGCCAACATATAATATAACAATATGTAGACACTTGCAGACCGGATGTGTCCTGGAGACAGGTGTGTGCCTGCACAGAAGATTTTAGTCAGGGGACTTCAGTTTTCCTTATCTGAGATGAAGTCCAAGAGCAGTGGGGGAAGAAAAAGGAAAAAAGGAACATTTTTACAAAGCTTGTGAAAAGAGGTTTACAGGTTAAAGAACGAAGAGGCCTGAGGAATGGAAGCCCCAAGGTAAAAACAAAATGCAGGAAAGAAAAGTTTAATGAGAATGCATTCTTAAGAGAAGCATGAGGATAATAGTTCAGTCTACTGAAGATCAAAGATACATAAAAATATACTAGGGCAGATAATACTGGAATAAAGAAAAAGAGCTGGAAGTCACATTAAAATAATAAAATATTATGTCATTGGTATAAGAGACACATATCAATTACCCTTCAAATTGCTTAAATATTACAATAAAATATTAGTTTGTCCAAGGACAGACAGCGGAAAAAAGGAAAAATTCTTTGTCTAGTACATCACATTTTGACTTCAGACTTAGATCACTAGAAGAATGTAGACCCAATACAGACCAGATGGATAAAACTTTTTGTGAGTATTTTTTCTGAGTATGTGGCAGAATTACCTACTGGCAATTGAGGGTTTTAACTGTGGATAGAAAGTGCTGCAGGGATATGATGTCCAGCAGTTTCTAAGAATGTGTCTGTGAGAAGACTTCAGTATAAAACTTCAAGAAAATATTTGAGGGAGACATTTTTCTGGACTTATTCCAGCCAACAGAAAGATATTCATTGATACTATGAGGGCTGAGGACAACATGAATGGGAATGACAGCGAATTGACAGAGTTCACAGCTTTTCAGAAAGAGCCCAGAGAGCAGAATAACAAACAACAAATGAGCAGGCAGTGAGCAAGCACTGAGATTTGAGAAGTAAGCTTAAGGGGAAAGGAAGTAGGTGGAACAGGCAGTTTTCAACAAATAATTTAAAAAGTATATGTCCAAATTGTTCCACTCCTATGGAAATAGAGAAAGGGACCAATATGGCTAAATCTAAGGCTGTTTAATGACTGCCAGATAAGCAGAAAAATTAAGAAAAGGGAAAAATAGATTGGATTGCCATGAAAAAGTGTAGGAACAAAACAAAGACCACAGAGATACTGTACACAGAGCTATAGCATGGAAGAACACAAAAACCTCTCTCACTCAGAAAAATAAAAAAGCCAACTGAGTTGTTAAGTGTGTTTCTAATAAGGTTGACAAGCAAAAGCTGAACTTTAAAAGGAGAGAGAATTTACTAGTAAATAATTCTTGGAAGGCCAAAGAGTGTAATATTGTCACAAATATACTGACTAATGCAATGCTAGTCTGAAAACAGAAAGATGAGCAGAAATCAGCACACTTTGTTGAGGAAGAGACTTTAATTTTTTTTCTTACAGAAAAATAGGGCCTATAAAAATGGAAATGCTTTAGTGAAGTTCATTACATGATCTCACATGATATTTTAAAAAGTTAGGTTTTTCCTATAAAGTCATAAAAAGTTGCGTTAAATATATAAGCATATTTCGATATTTCTATTTGCCTTTGATTGAAGGATATAAAATAAATACTTTGCAAATGTAATATTAAAAACCAAGAAGTCTATCTAAATTCATGTCAGATTTTTAAAAAAAGCTTGGTAAAGTTAGTTTGAGTATTATTTATATAATTTTAGAGCTTGTCCAATTTAAATTGAGGGTATAGAATAAATGTTCCTTTGTCTTATCACACATCCATGAATATCTGTGAATGTGTAACTGAAGTGAATTACATTCCTCCAAAACACCTGAATTGAAATTCGAAACTTCTGTCTTCTTTAATCAAGCTGATCCCATCAAACAAGCTAGACATACTTTGAACTGGATGTATTAGTGTGGAATTTTTTAGTGCTTTTGTATAGTTGCTACTCATTACTGGGACAGAGAAATCCCAAATATTGAATTCTTTTATCTTTGGAACAGCTACAAGATCACTTTTCCTGTGTAGTATCAAAGATACCCACTTCCATGTGGAACTTGACTAAAATATAGTTCCAAAGTCAGGTGGACTGTGATATGTTTCACAGGAAAACCACTCGGTCTCCTTTGTTTGTGAATTAGATTTACATCTCATTCTCTAGAGGTGAGAAGTAATTGAAATCAAGGCTTTTTTAGATCTATATTGGACCATGTAGTTGATTTGTTGTTGATGCAAAGTCCAGCAACAACAAAATCTGACAAAATTCCACCACTCCTTTTTTTCTCAGCCTGCTCTCTAAAATAATTTATTTAATATCTTGATATGTCTGATGATATAAAGTACAAGTCAGAGTAATAAGCTGAGCCAATGTATTGGTGGCAGCAGAAAATTTCTTTCATCATCTGAAAGAAAACTCTGTTTGGAATGATTCATTGGAGACACATTTTTTTCTTTTTTTTTTTTTTTTCATTTAACTTTACAAATGTTCTTAAGAAAAACAACAAAAGAAACAAAACTTGAATGCCTTTTTTTATGTATTTGTCAGTTGAATACTCATTAGCAATCTGTATTCATTATACCACTACCTGCTCATCAAACTCATAGCATATGTTAATAATGAAATTAAATGAAAATGTTAAAATTCACAGTGGCATGTGAAGGGCAGATTGTTCTGTGTTGTGGCTATATCAGGGAAAAATGGAGCAGAAAAATAAGGCAAATCCTATGAGTAAATATCTGACTTTCCTGTTCATCCTGTTCACTTTTTAGAACTTATTTAATTTGTTATATACAAATGAGATTTAAATTATATTACCTATAGCCTAAAGCAATCAGCATTTATTTTAGTTTGTAAAAGGGTAAACCATATTTTGCTGTCTGCTTAGTACTACGTTTTCTCAATTTTTGGCAGATATTGACTAAAGGAAGAATTCTATCTACCTCCATTCTTCTGCAGCATTCTTCTCCTCTGACAGGAACACAAATAAAAGAATATTAAACTTTTAATCTTTATTTGAAATCCAGTGCATGGTCCAAATGCAGTCTAAGGGTCAGAGCATACATTTCAGTTTTCTAGTTGTATCTGGAAAATTAACCACAGATTTGTTTTGCAATTTAGTTCCTAGAAGATACCTACCATTATACAAACACTCTTTTGCAAATGTTGGTATTCTGGAT
The DNA here is from genome assembly GCA_013400915.1 of Pardalotus punctatus. Classification (NCBI taxonomy): domain Eukaryota; kingdom Metazoa; phylum Chordata; class Aves; order Passeriformes; family Pardalotidae; genus Pardalotus; species Pardalotus punctatus. The sequence continues at coordinate 143,363 of VZTX01031049.1, read as the reverse complement.
TCATAGTATACCCACAGGAATTATTTGGGCATATTTAACTTCCATATGGAATACAAAGGAATAAAATAGTTATGAACAAGAAGTCACTAATTCTGAAGCAAAATGCACTTTTCTTCCAGTGAAAGAGAGTAGAACAAATGGTGCATTGCAGCGGTTGCTGTAGGTCCTTCATTTCTATTAAGACAGCAGTTGGTGCTCTCTGTGAATACTTTATTACTTTGATCCATTTTTTTTCCCTAATCATTGAAAGAATGGAAATCCAAAGCTTTTATGTAGTCTAGTTTTTGTAAAGCTGTGTGATTGTAATTACATCTATCCACCTGTCCTCCCCAAACCATAGGTACAGTTTTACCCTATTGGTGTTTTAAATATAGATTATCCAGACACATTCAGCAGGAAAAGCAGTGTTCAAAGTTTTGCACATTAAATAATTAGTAATTTTCAACTATATCTAAGTGTGACACTTGCAATAAATTCTGTTAGATTCTACACTCCAAGGGCTGTATTTGCTAGTATGTTTTTTTATATATTGAGTTTTAGGTGTTGTGAGATCTGTTGGATAAGTGAAAACCTCACAGCTTAGAAAGTCATCAAACCAGAGAACACTGAGTAAGGCATAAATTGAGGGGTCAAATATTACTGGTGCTTATCTATGTACCAGTCTCTAACAGGAGAAAGCAGTACCTTATGTCATTTGAAATTACAATCAAAGCAGCTTGGAAAAGACTAAAAAGACAAGTTTTGTATTTTAAAATGCTATTGGAAATAGATAACCTATTATTAGAACATGTGCTTACTACTAAAACATCCCAAACTATAAAATAGAATTNCACCAGAATCCTGTAGAGAACCTTGATATCTGTACATTTTACTGAGGGCTCAAAGACTCCCAGTGTTATAAAGCCTAGAATACCATAGATAGTGTGTGCAGCCTGGTATCCTGGTCAGCTTCTGTTTTCACATCTTTCCCTTCTTCTCTCTCAGAGAACACCATGCATGGAGCGTTTATAAACAACAACACTAATTACTAATTTGAACTTAACGAACAGATCTCCCCAGTATATTTAATCTTTGGCCAATGCTTAGAACATCTCAAAAATTATCACACAAACCCCATGCCCTACCCTAGAGATTATGTAATATGCATCTGTGCAAACCTTTAACAAGGTTTCAGAGTCAGAAGCCTATAGAGACTGAATCAAATTTCTGTGTATTCTCCCTGGGGTCAGTGACAAATCAGCAGCTGTTTGTTTCCATCAATATAGTCCGTCTGCCACCGATGAAAAGAAAAGGGCAAGTTTGAATTCTTGTGACTCAGCTGACGCAAAACAGTGGGGCGGGTGAGTGACTGGGTTTACAGATTTTAGACCAGGTGTGGTGTTGTCAGATAAGCAGAATGGATAATGCTGATGCTTAATTGCTGTGTACTTGCATTAAGAGAGGGATCACACGGTAAAATAAGGAACAAAAGATTTACAAGGTAAGAAATTATGTTTAAAATTGTAATATAATACCACAACATTGTCTTGAGATTAGAAAGTTTGTAATATAGGCTAGATTTGTGTTTTCTTGTGAAAGCTTTCTTTTAGTTACTGCAGTACCTATTTTTTTTACCATTTCCTGCAGCGTGGTTGTATTTCTAAGAATTATTAAGTCACCAGTCCAGGTAAAGACTAATGCAGTAAAAATTTCCACTGGTGATGGTAATGAGATTCATTGATATCTCCTCTTTCTTCTGTGGGAAATGAAACAGTGGGAGTTTTCAAAAACCCAGTTATAGTCTTCCAATTCTCAAAGGCCACCTCCAGTTTTAATAATTTATATCAATGCAAAGAGTAGCCTGTCGGAGTCAAAGTATTTTACTTTCCATTCTTTTCCCTGTCCTTTGAGCAGCTGCCTGCTGGGAGATTTCAGGGAGGGTGCTTGTTCCCTGAGACTCTTCTGTAACACTGACCTTTCTGCATGGAGAGCCCAAAGTGATTCTAGTAATACTAAACTATTCCAGCAAAGGAAATAATATTATAGATAGTCATCTTCTTACATTTATCATAGTTCAGATAGCTAGGACACATTAGAAGGATGATGCACACCATGCATTTCTTAAATATACCATTTCACGTTACAAATATCTCAGTGCAAAGGTTTAGATTTTAGAAATTAACTCTTCCATAAGGTCAGTCTTAAGCCTGCTGAACTAGATGGCTCCAAAGACTTGAAATAAGAAGTTCAATGAGCTTCAGATGTGGTTATGAATTTCACCCTTCTTTCCACTACTGACTAACATTTGGTCTACCTGCAGGCATACAACCCATAGATTTGTAAATGTTTGTGTGTAAAACAGAGGTGTTTCTGATTTGACTGGATCGTTCTCATTGTCATTTAGAATCTAACAAAGTTTAAACACTTATAAAAAAAATCCTTTTTTAAATAATTAAGTATTTGATAAATTTAGAAGGCAATTGCATAGGTCATCTCCACATTGAACAGATTGGCTTGCTAAAAAATTTCTGTCTGCCATAAATTATGTCTTTGATCATGCTTCCACAGTTTAAAAAAACGACATAATTTTGTGGGGTAAAAAACCAAAACTGAATAGTGAGTACAAGGCTGAGCAGTTCTAAATACAAATGCTGCTGAGATATAACTCAGTTTTTTAACTGATTCAAGCTCCAGATCTACTCACAGTTTATAGAGAAAAACACAGCTTGCCTGGATCGTAATAATAAGGAAACTAGAAGTTCAAATGCATCTCTTAAATTAACAGCCAATGTATTTCTTGAACTGTTATATCTGTGTGTTCACAATAAGATTTACCCCATAATATTCAGGAAATGGCATTCATAACTTGCTTTAGCTTCAAGATGATCTCACAAATACGTGATTTCACACAGGCTGTATTTTGGCAGCCTTGTCTCAAGGTGACAAAGGCACAGAGATAACAGAAGCAGCACTCCCATCTGAAAGAAATGTTTGCATTGCACCATACAGAGGTGGAAAACTCAGTGTTACTTAGATGCTATGTGAACACTTAAGCGCAATAAAAAAAAAATCTTTTTTAATTACTTAGCCTTACGTGGGATGTGCTGCTGTGGTTCAATCTGTATTTCCAATTTGTTTCTTTAATAATATCAATGCTCACCGAAGTTCCAGTGCCAGTATGAGTATCCTGCAAGTATTACTGACAATACCTTTCCTTTTCCCTACCCCTTTGAGCAACCTCATGACCCATACAGTGGATAAGAAAACAATTTATTGCACAATTAATAATCTGTGGCTATTTTAATGTGTAACTTTCCGCATCCTTTAAGACATAGTTATATCCCAAAGGCATTTCAACACCCATCTTTTTTTTTAATATTCACAGCAAAAGCTAAAACAGCAGCTAAGAAAACTCAGAAATAGACATCTTCTCACCCTTCCCTTGAAGCAACAGCCCCTCCACAGTTGGAAAATCTGACTAGAGGGGAAGCTGAAATCTGGGAAGATATTTACTCAGCTGTGTCAAACAAACCCAGAAGGGGCATCCTAAAATTCAATCCCTGACACTTAAAAGATTGGCCCTGGGTTATATTTGAGGATGGTCAGCAACGTGCTGCTTGAGTCAGCTGTGTGCTGCTGCGGCCATGAATGCAAAGTACAGGCTAAATTGCATTGCCAAGCTATTTGTAGTGATTCAAGTAAAGTGACTGGGTCCCTAATGTTGGTGCTTGAAAGACTTCATCTGGAGAAACACATTCAGTTTCGGGCCCCCAGTGCATGAAAGATATTGACATGGTAGAACAAGTCCAGAGGACAGCCACCAAAATGGTAAAGGGGGTGAAGCAGATGAGGTGTATGGAAAGGCTGATAGAAAGAAAGGTGGAACCAGGTTCCTCTGAGAGGTGCAAAACAAAAGAGCATGAGTTATAATAATTGATATTTCAGTTAAATACTGTGAAAACCATTTTTTGATCCTTTCATAGTAACCAGGGTCAAGCCCATTGAGAGACTGCCCAGGGAAGCTGGGAGATGATTCTTCTCTGGTGATATTTAAAACTTGACACCATATTACCCTCAGTAACATGATCTAAATTCAAAGTAAGATCTAACTCTAACAGCAGCCCTGCTTTGAGCAGGGTGTCAAACTAGGTGACCTCCATAGGTCTTTTTAAATCTAAGCCATTTTACGATTCTGGTAAAAACCTGCATGATTCCCAAATTTGTAGTCTTTCCTTACCAGCACAGTCAAATCTTTCTTCTCTGCAGAGTGACAAAAGAACTCTGTTTCCTACCACAATAACTCATAACAATCAAAAGTTGTGAATTTTGTCGCTCAAAACAAAGATCCCCAGATTACTTCCTTTACTACCTATGGATTTACTAAAATATATACAAATTTGAAATTCTCAGTCATCGTGTCAATGAAAATGTCTACAAGCTATATTCAATTTGTTTCCAGATACTCTCTTTGATTCCAGACAAGTCAGCTATCCAGGCTGCCTTTCTGACCTAATTATGTGCTCTAAAATCCAGAGTGCATCTTTTTCTAAAGCACACTTGATACGATATGGATTTATTATCCACTCCACATAGAGAACAGCAGGAAATCAATGGGCACACAACTTATTCATCTTCCAAGAGCTGATAATAAAAAAATAAAAGTCAAAGTACTGACCATACATTTATATTTACTCTCCAAAATGTGATATGTACAGTGTAGAAGATTAATAAAAGGGGAATGAAAGTTGTTTGTGAATTTTGAAGGCAAATCATCTGCTAGTATAAATTATTTAAACATTCTCAAAGTCAATAGAACTATGAAAATTTACAGCAGCTACAAACCTGTCCCTTACAAGTCTTAATCTTCCACATTTTAGTTAGATTTTGAATCAAAAGACTTTAATAATTTCTTTAGAACTCAGCCAAAGTTCGCCAAGGTCAATGAAAATGTTCCCAGCAAAGGCAAGGGACTTTTGATCACAACTATTGCATGTAAGTTATTTGCATTGCAATTTCTACCTTAGTCCTGTCAAAATGACTTTATTAACTGGGGGAAAAAACTGAGAAACTCCAGAGTATGCAGAGAGATTATCTGAATATATATTAATGAAAGAAATTAATGTTAAAGTTGTTTCAAATGCCTTTGCAATCCAAAGAAGGAAATGTCATTAGTTCAAGTTTGATACCTTCTGGACACCACTTTTTTGAAAGATACCACTTTTGTTTTTCTGCTTTTGGTTACGTTAAGCCAATCTCTCATTCTTTCTCTCCTCATTCTATTTTTCAGGTTTATACACACATCCACACACACATGCCTCCTTTAATCTCAGTTTCTTCAGTGATGTTCTAATGGATATATCAGAAAAGTATAATATTGGTGGCTGAGGGGCAGTTCAAGTGTCTCACTCAAAACAGTGCCTCAGAGAGGGAGAAAACTTTCTGTTACATGAACCAGAATATTTTGATTATGGATAATAGAAGAAACACACCATGTAAAATCTGTATCTCCCTTGTCTTGTTACAGTGGATAGATCTAAAAACCTATCTCATTCTTTTATTTGTTTCACTAGAGAGTCAAAATTGAACAGCTTCCCACATAGCCACAAGTGAAAAAAGAATTGGATCGGAGAAGAGGGAGTGTTTTGGGGGTTTGGGGTTTTTTTTCAAGACCCGTTACCCTTTTGATCATATTTTAAAATGTTAAGTAATAAAACTTCCACATTTGGATATGATGCCACACAAAAGCTGCTCAAGCAAACCCTTATTTGTTACTAGAACATAAACATTTGACACTAATTTCACATTAAGTAGCTGAGTCATGAAAAATTGGAATTAGTGCTCAATTCGTGCAGTGCTGACGTGTAACTGTTAAGAGAATGATAGGCACCTAAAACAGCATGAAGGGAAACCCAACACTTATTTTAAAAAATAGTTTTGCTATCCAGTTCTGCATCATTTTCATACTATTAGCAAATTTTACACAAATGAAGGCATTTTCTAAACTTCAAAAGAAAGCTTTTGAATACTCTTCCCTTAGAAAGAATCTCACATGGAAACAGTAATTGTGTCCTACAATGGCTTTGAATATTGGAATGATTTCAAAGCTGTTTTTTCTAAAAAAAGACCTTTTTAAGCATAATGCAAAAAGAACATTTGAGTCTTTTTAATTTCAATGGGACCATTCTCAAGGACTAATGTTTGCAGTATTAGGGTGGCAGTTTATTAATCCCTGATGCAGGACTGTGAAAGAAGTATTTTGGCTGCTATACTTCTTCCTGTTAATAAAAATCCACAGCAATAGATAATAGGTATCTTTTTAATTATTATTAACATTTTAAACCATTTCTGTTGCCCATGTTTCCACAGTATTGCACCACAGTCTTGAATTATGATATAGCCTGCAATGAACAGCTATTTTCATATCTATTATTGGACCCTTTGCTTTAGTATTGATAATTATTTACATTACCAAATTAATTAAAATAATTTAATTAATTAGATTAATATTTCAAGTACTCATTCAGGATATCTGGGGAAAAGAAGCAAGTAACAACTTTAGCCTTTTTTAAATTTTTAAGGTAGCACACAGGTTCTTCAGGTATAACTTCAGCTAGATTTTGTTTATGAGAATCTTGTAGGGATATTTCATCCAGTCTGTTGTCAGTATGTGGTACTGCCAGTGGAAGAAGAGGTTAATTTTAACTGACTTGATACTTTTGTCAGGGGTGTTCGATAGCCTGAGTTTGTAGGGATTGAGCTGTAGTTATAATGGTTTTCTTTTTCATCAGATTAGAACAGATTGAGATAGATCCCCTTTAAAGGGCTTTAAGCCCAGTTTCCTGTGCTAGAAGGACAACAAAAATGGGAAGATGATGCTGAGTGACTGGTGTTTCAGTGGATAATATTTTGGGTTTTAAAATGAACAAATAAGATAAAATTCTGTGTTTTCTTGTTGTGGCAAAGTCTGCCTTTCACAGGAGCACAGCATTACAGAGTTACAGGTCTGATTTGTACACATCGAACCAGAGAAAAATTTGGATCTGACTATTAAAACTAATGCCAGCTGTCTGCAGCACCCCTGGGACATATATGCCAGATGGAGTTTGCCAGAACGGTATAACCATGTCCCTTCCCTGCCAATATGTTCCTTTACACCAGTGGGACTTGGGGAAAGCACTTGAGCTAACTATGACACAGGGGAACTCCTTGACTAGGGCTTTCCACTTTCTTTGTTCAGAAGATGTAATGGAAAAACAAGAGAGGGGAAAAGAAAAAAAAAAAGCCAGTGACTGCATCTTTTCAGTTATTGTAGCTTTTCAGTGTGCTCCTTCTGTGTTGTTTGTTTTGCCATTATGGGCTCAACACAGCCTGTTATTTGATTGCTGCTTACATCCTTTATGAGTGATTTTTCTCAGGATGGTTTTCTGAATTCCAAAATGGTTGCACTTGAATTAACTTGATTTCCAATTCATCAGGCAGTGGGTTGTATAAATCCTCTACTAAACATGACCATTCTCTACTCATTTCCACTTGCATGTACTGCATTCCTTCCTTTTAAGGGTAGTGGAGCTCTTCTTCAGGATGGAGAGCCAGGGACATCCAAGGCTCTTTAAGCTCTTAAGTAGTGGTGGGGTAGGACCATACTGGTGGTCATTTCATCTGATTTAGCAGGGTCAGCTGTTAATACAGTCAGACCTAAATCAGTGGTTAAAATGCTTCAGACAAGCTCTTTTCTACTCTGCCCTTTGGGGACCTTGGCTTTCCCTACTTCTAGTAGGGTTTTTCTAAGTTTGCAGCTATTTAGAAGGCACAGAGGTTATTTTTTCTCTTCCTTGTCAGTGGTGCATGGAAATTAGAAATCTAACAGTGAGTTATTATGCTAAAAAATTCTGCTGTCTGCTTCTCAGGTGCACATCACAAAAAGACTAATTTTGTATGGATTTTCCTGTTTGTTATCAATGGCAAAATAGAACTCTGATATTCAGGTATACAAGTGGAGGT
>VZTX01031049.1:26321-135123 GCA_013400915.1 Pardalotus punctatus | reverse complement strand
TTTCTTTTCTTTTCTTCTTATGTACAGGGAGAAAGAAGGATAGTTGCAATACTTTACAGCTACCAGAAAAGATATGTTATGATACCCTGATCATAAACCAGTAATTTAAAAACAATAAATTTTCTTTTGAATAGGGAAATTATGTGGCTTGGGAGTTAACTGTACCACAGATGATACGATGTTATGTACTGTAGTACTTCCAGAGCAACTTGCCATTTACACACCACTTAGGACATCCATGGTGCATGGTCAAAACTGTGCTTTTAGCTTTCCCTTAAGTCTACTGTGTTGCTAAGTTTTCTCATTTATTATTTAATTATATATACTTACAATGCACATGTTCTGCATTCTCCATTTTCTGGGACCCTCTAAAAATTATCCTGGAAAATCCGGTGCTGTCTATAACATGCCTGTGCAAGTATGCTGAAAGCTGTAATGGGCTTCTAACAAGTATGTTTTGCAGGCAGTTGGAACAGCAAACAGCAAAAAATTTTTATATTGGAGTCTTTCCAACACAAAAACTATGTCATGGTGAAGCTGCCCTTGCCCCATATTGCTGTGAGCAGGGTTAGAAACCACAAAAAACAGGGGTGTCTATGAGGAGAACATGTCCCCATTGCTCTACTCATGGTGAAAGCAAAGCTGGCAGTACTGGCTCAGAGGAGGATGTAGGTAAAGCTTCAAAGCTCCCTGGGGACCCTCAGTCACCCACTGACCTCCAAGTAGTAAGGAATGGTCATAGGTGGTGTATTTGTGAGTTTACCCTCTCCTGTGTGTTTTCGAATTGGTGTGAAAGGCTCTGCTGAAGTTCCACTCTCACAAAATAAGCCCAGCTGCTGTTTCAAGGCAAGACACACTCATAACACACTCACTCCCTGCTGCAGGCTCCTTTTAGCTGATTAGTCATTACTGCAAGCACTATTCACTTGCATAGTTAGTGTCTCTCACCCCATCACAATGAACTTTCCTTCCTTCTTGTAAAGGAAAATGAGTAATGCCAGTGTCAAATACTACAGCCTATTGTGGTGAGCAAATTTTGCTCACTGTTGGGTTTTTTTCCCCTTCCCAACCATCCTAGTCCCTGAATGGTAAGCTACTGGTGAGCGATCTGGACTGCCTGGCTCTCTGCAGGCTATTTCCTATTGCTTCACTTTTCATTTTGAAAAATATGCAAACTTCCATCTGTTTCTTGAATACAATCCTTCTGAGATCTATTTATGCATGAGCTTTTTGTGCTGAAGAGGCAGGTTTCTTAGGACTGTATCATTTTATGTGAATGCATTTTGACATTGGTTTTCTGCTTCCACATACTTGTCCTACCTGCATATTGCGTTTTAGGTGTCACTCAGAGTAATCATTAAACTTCTATAGTGCTTGCGATGCAGTTGGGCACAAATGTTAAATACAAGCAATGGAAAAGCTGATCAACAGTAAAATCTCAGGTTTCTGTTTTTAGTCAGGGTGTATGTGCTTGTGCACTACAGCAGATGTTTCTGCCTTTGAGGCAATTTCAATGCTGAGCTATTTTAAAGACAGATTATTCTACATGAACAAGTAAATTCATAATTAATTCTGCTTTCAACTTTTTAAGACTTTTTTTTTTTTTTGCCACTAAGAGAAAAAAATTGAACTGCCTAAAATGAAAGCTGTGAGAGTTTATATAATTCTTGTTCCATCAGATGGTGTTCCAGTGACAAAGGGTAATGTGTTCTGACCAGGGATGGCATTGATTTATACCTAACACTGAGAGGTAGGATGTGAGTCAGATAACTAAAGGGTGTCGTTATAGAACTGAAGAGATGCATGTAAACCAGACCCATTAGAACATATTGCCTCAAAATTCTTATCTCTACCTGAGACAGGTGATGTTGAAAGCACGTTTTTGCCTCCTGTCTTGCCATACAAACTGTATTTATTAATTAAACCTGGGACAAGATTCACTTAGTTTGGAGACCTCAACTATGAAACCTCTCCTCAGAACTCTCTGCCAAGTTTGCTGCAGTTTCAGGGTATCTTCTTTAGGGTAAGAGAGGTCACTTTGCTGAGCAGAAATAAAAAATGTTAGCATTGTTTATTTCTAATGTTTATTTATTTATAATGTTTATTATTTATAATGTTTATTTATATGTTTATTTATTTGTTTATTTATACAGTCTTACATGCACTGGTATGTTTCCTGGAGGAATATTTTTATGTCTTCTTGTGGTGTAAATTCAAAGTGCTGTGGTGCTTTGTGATAGCACTTCCTTCTTCTGGCCTCCTGGAAGGAATTTGGGGAAAATTGGAATTGCAAAAGGTGTTTTCAGTGGTGTGTCTTTGCTGCAAAATGAGAGAGGTGTTGTTCCAAATAAAACCCTGTAAGTTTTAGGCAGTCCTACTTAGTGATCCACATGGCAAAGGCTTAAACACCAGTAGATTTGGATGAAACATTCTGGACAGACAAAAATGGAAGAAAAAGGCCACAAAGGGAAGTGCAAGACGGAGCTGCTCTTTCAGCAAAAACTACTGAGATTCATCAACACATGTGGGCTGAGATGTGTCTATGGCTCTCTTCAGGGCTGTATACCAGGAGTGGAATACAGAGTGGTTTACAGGAGCTATCCTGGAATGGCACAGGGAGATGTGGGGCCAGTTGCCCTCTGCATCCTGCCTTGGTGACTCAACCACAGCTCTCTCCCAGAGGATGTGACCCACAGGTGTTAGCTGGTGTATCTGAGTGGAGCAGCAGAACACTACACAAATATACCTTTGATGTAAGATGCTTTGTTCACATTCTTACAACTCTTGCTGCTTTGAGTTTGCCTTTTTTCTTTACCTCTTCAATGGCTGTGGTTTTGGGAATGGTTTTATGTGTGTGTGTGTGTGTGGTTTCAAAATGATGTGATTATATTTGCTTTCCTTTCAAGGGTTGTTGGTGTTCAGAGTGTAGTGTTTCTGAAAAATTATTATAATGTAAAAGTTATCAGAAAACATTTAATTTGAATGATGTGATTTTGTAGATACAACTCCGAATAGGGCAAAGTAAGTTTTGGGTCTTGGAATAGCTTGCTCTTCCATCACATTGATGGAAGCCTCTGGAGCTGTACAGTGTTAGCAATCAGCCCTTAGGGAAGAAAGGAATAATCACTAATGCTGACAGCAGGAGCAGTGGCTCTGAATGGCCTTATGGATTTCAATTTCTTTTTCTCATTGCAGTGTGTATATTTATAGTGCATATTCTTGTGAATTTGTGTTTTGGAGTTCATATGCAGCTTCAGCAATATTTTGTAAACATATCTCTTGCTAAAAGTTTCTGTGGTTAATATAATATTTTAATTTTTTATCATCTTCCCAAATTTCTATATTCTACAAGGGAGAGAAAATGTGGGATTATCTAACTTTTTGGTTCTTTTCCTCTTTTATTGAAATCACAGTTTGTTTTTCAAATAGGTATATCATTATCTTCCATAAACACTAAGGCGATGTTCGTTGGCCCTAGCAGTGAAAAACAAAAAAACAAAAAAAAACTTATCGATCAAAAAATCAATCAAATATCAACTTATTTAAGACACAGCATTGGAATTTTGGTGTCCCTTTTTCTTTTCTAAGTGCAATTCATCTTGCAGAATAGACATTAACAAGTGAGGGGAAGATGGGGGATGGTGGAATAAAGAAGGAGGATTGTTTTTGGAAAACAAAAACTTTGTGTTGCTTGGCTAAAACAGGAAGTGACAATCAACCATATTTTATTAATACACATGGAAGAGAGCAACTTGTAAGTGCTACATTCGCATAACCTCGAGTCAATGAATGACTCTGTGTCAAAGACTGTTTTTTATTTAAAAACTGGTATTTCAGGAACAGGATAATTTCTGGAAATACCCATTCATGCAAATAAACTTGTAGATCAAAATGAATGGGTTTTAGTCCTTAACAGGAGAGAAAGATGAAAAAATATGTGGAAATAGCAGGTTCCTTCACTTTCCCTCCCCCTCCAAGAAGCAGCTTTAGCTTTCAGTTGCCTTTATTAATTTTGTGTTGAACTAAGTATACTGTCAAATTTCTTGTCCAGATTGCTCAAAACAGTATTTGGCCAAGTTGACAGCAATTACAAAAGCTTTTATTTGAGCCCAAATTATCTTTTCATAGCTTCTCGAGTGTCTCAGAGAATACGAAACAAAACTGAATAGGTTGCATTTTACCACTATAAATGAACCTTCTTTCTAGGTATATAAACTGTCAAAAATAGTAAAACAATATTAAAAAATCTCTTGCCTATTTAATATTTCTTAACATTGCCAGATCCCATCAGCTTTTGACAATCATTCATGTTATGTCAGTTTTAATCCTGTTCAACATGGTACAGATTTACCTTGGCTTTAACTGACATTTACTATTTATGTGAAGTGAGTTTTCTTTAAATGAAGGCTATTTTTCCCTTATATACTTTGTAGCTTATTTTTTATCCTTTTCATACACATGCTATATTGTAACATTGATTAATTTTATTTCTTGACTTCTTCACTAATTACTTTTGAACAACTTAAATAAATTAATATGTTGCTGAGTTCTGTTTTAGTTAAGTAGAATCTAAATTAGCTTGTACAAAAGACAGACCAAGTCCCAGTTCCAGAAAGCTCTTAGTTATCAAGCCTTAAGTCCTCCTTGCATCCTATTCACTCCAGTTTTCTTCCCTGCTTTATACCAGATATCAACTCAAGTTTAGCAAAACATGTAAGCATGTGCTCAGTCTCTGCTGCTCAAACATCACAACCTAAAAATGAGTCAAAACAAGCCAACACTTGCACTTGTTTTTGTTTGCCTTCTCCTTTAATATCTTCAGATAATATTTTTTAAATTTAATACAGCTATTGAGGCCAGAAATGTGTTTAACAATTATAACTCAACAATTAAGTAGAAATAACTCTTAGAAGCTAGTTCTTTAAGAAAAGCACATTAGGAGACTCACAAAAAGTTATGAGCACTCTCAATACTGAGTTGTCTCGAACAAACTACTTAGTGCTGAATTATGGATTACATCTAATAGCAAAATGAGTAAGCAAATGTTTTAACAGACTACTTCTGCCAGGCTAGCTTTTTCCCTAGGCTTTTCTTAGGCTGAATATGAATCAGCTCTGCTCCAGAAACTACTTAACTATGTCTGTGTGTTCCTAATTTGCTCTGCTATGTCTCACTTACTGTCTGCCTGCTTTGGGAGACTGGTAGGTCACGCGTCTCTTAAAATGCCTTAAACAAAGGCTCTTGTGTTTTGTGTACTTAAACTGGAACTTTTTGTATTTCACATTTCTTATTTTTTTAAAGACATTATGTTTCTTGTTACAATCTGTACTCTGTGCTATGTTGGGTATTTTTGCAGCAGTGCCTGCTTTGAATTGGCTTCATTTTCATTAGACAATGGGTAACAATTCTCTATTCTGAGGAGTCTCACTAACAGTTAATATTTTATAAATACTTGGCCATTATGTATTGCAGCATGCTACTTTAAAAACAGCTCTTTTTCGATCATTCTTATGGGAGAAAAGGGAGAAGAAAAGGTAATTATGAGATGCTTCACAAATCTGTATTTAAAGTGATTAAAAATTTGGATGATGTTCCCATTGTGAATCTTCTTAGTGATGACAGTTGATAATAAAAATACAAAAAGAAATGGAATTAAGTATTCCGCATTCTTTTGCATATCCTGTTTTCTTTTCAATTGTCTAACTAATATCTTAGTTTTCCATTATTTTTTTTAAATTTATTTCTTCTTCATGTTCCAGTTAATTACCTTTATATTGATCAAAGCAGCTTGTGAGTCTTGATTTACAAGTACTAAACTAGAGAGTTTACTTCTCTCAGTTTCAGTCCTTCTGTGATTGTGGTCTATTAATGTTATCACATACTTAAAAGTGCTTGTGAGGCTGAGGCTTACTTTCAAACAGAACGGAAGCTGTGGAAACATTGTAAAGACTGAGCATGAACAATTAAGTTATTCTAGCAGCATAAGCTATAATCCTATTGCCACTGTGTATTGCTCACAGTCCTCTGGACTCTGCACATAAGCTAAGTATTTAAAAGTCAGATGTTAGGAAAGAGCTTCTGCCAGCTCCTTCCATCTTAGCGCTGCCTGAGAGCAGGATTTGTTTGACCTAATTCCAGCTGTCAGAAAATTAGGTGTTTAAAAGATATCAGTCACCTATTCTGGCACAAAGGAGACAGATTCACATGCACAGAGATTTATCAGTGGGCTCCATAGCTGGTGGCACACATGGGCAGTCAAAGTAGCTTTGGGGCAAAGACAAAAACAGAAGAGGAGAGAGAGAAAAGGGAAAATGAAAAGTTTCCCTGGTGTCCATTGGGGGGAGAAGTGACAATATCCACAGCTGAGTACCCTCAAGTCCTGCACCCTGAGGTCAGTTGCAGGTGTTTTACCAGCACACATGCACACAGACTTCAGCAGTAGCTGCATGGGTGTCTTCAAGGTGTGCTCAAACTGTCAGCTTTCATGGGTGCAATGTTGTTGAGTGCTGATGGAAACACTTTGGAAGCAGGTGCTGCAACCAGTTAAGATGCATGCATGTCATTTGGTCCACTGAATAACCAAAGTGTGAGGAAAGGATGGAAGAACGGTGAACCTCACACTGCTGGTGGTGGTCATTCCCACAAGAGAAAGAAAATATTGTCATAAGAAAATGAGAAAATACTTCTGTTGTGACTTCAATGAGGGAATTGAGCTGCAAGTGAAAGGCAGGCTGTAGAATTGCAAGTAGAAAGCTCTATGTGATAGAAAACACAAAGACACTGTGCAACACTGCCTTGGGAGGGGATGGATCACCCCAGGGAAATGTGTGTCTCCAGTGGCTGCAGAGGGATTCCCACTGAAGTTTGTTTAACTTTTTGTTAATATGAGTTGAATCCTACTCCATATACACACATCTGACAGCATGATACTTTTAATGTGAAGTTATTTATATGCCTTCAGGAATCCTCATAGGCCATGCACTTGGTAATACTGTATTTCTCTTGCTTATACTTATATCTATCTTTAGCTTAGCAGCTTTTAGTAGAATACTTTTATTTATATCAAAATTACATATTCTCTGAGGAACTGACACTCTTCTAAAATGATCTGAGAAAATGGTCTTGTTCACACTCAGCAGTTGCAGCACTTCAACTGCACTAGGAAGCCAAAAAAGGCCAGTATGCAATAACTGAAAATTATAACTAAATATTTCAGCAGCTCATGTTGTTATGTCATCAGTTATATCTAGCTTATCCAGGCTTATTCCCATAGGGTTTAATGAACTGCATAGAGTGGTAGTACTTCAGACCCATTAGCAGCTGGAGATGTAAAACAATTTCAGTAGAAGGAATCCCTTCCATCACAGAAATAGTTACACAGGCACAATATGTCATGTAGTGCAGGGCTGAGAAACCATCGTAGAATGATTTACTGACTACAGCGCTGCCTTTTTATTCTCTTTTCTGCCTTCTACCACCTGCTGTATCCAGTTTTTAACTTAGATTCTTCTTTTGACAGAGCATCGTTCATGCAGATCATGGTCCTGCTAAGATTATTTTGATATATTTCTTTTGTGTGACTCCCTCTCTGAAGATCAAGCCCTTTACCCAAGTCTACAAGGTTGAAGAACTGCCTGCTGTTCTAGCTATGATCTCTAGTTCAGGAGTAAAAGGACTAGCAGGAGTAAAACTAGTCCCCAGGCTCTTTAGCATACAGTACCTTGAGTGCAGTGAACTGGCTTACCCAATCTCAGCTCTCGTACTGCTCATCTGTGCTCCATTCAAAGTGACCACTCTTATCTTTTGATGGGTGCATTAATCTGTAGTTTATACCACCCATCACAAACCAACAAACACACAGACAAAGCTGTACCCGGGAGTTAAGCTCTGACACTCAGATTGACATAATCAGTGATCCAAACATCACTTGTGGGATTCAGTGGCAGCTTCTCTTCCCAAGGAGTATAAATGCTATTTCTATCAACAGTGAGAGGTGTTTGATGACCAACAGTGAGCTGCACTGGTTTGTCTGAAATATGTAGATAGTACCTTCACTGGACATGTAGTAGTGCCTTTTAAAACATTTTTGTTAAATCATTGTCAGTTCTGCAGGTATAAGCATTTAACAGAATAATGATTTCTGACAGCTTAACTAAGTTTGAAAGCATCAAGCACTGGCACTTAGATAATGACACTGGCAGGAATGTTTTTACTGCATTAGATGCCAATTAAATTACTGATTTCATAATTATAAATCAGCATGTTACAGTGGATAATTAATGTTGTCACACTCAAGCTGAGATACTTTATATAAGCATAGCCCTTTCCTCTGTTGATTTGCTTATTCAGGAAACAGAAAATATTGCATATAATTTTTTTAATATTTGAATACATACCTTTTAGGATTCCTGCTCCTGCCTGCAGCCACAGCAGCATTCTGTGCTATATAATGGTTCAATTTAATGAGTGTGGGAAGTGCTCAGAAGGAATGCAATGACCTCCAGGAAGAAAATTTCAAATAAAATTAAGACTAGTTTGGTGGGCAAAAGAAGAAAAACAAAGCACTTAAAAATAATTGCCAGATACAACATTTTACCAATAAGAAAACCTGTTAAAATGAAAATTGTTTGGAAACTCACAGTAACAAGGACTTGGTGCAGAAGGTTTGTTTGCTAGCATGGAGTTGGTCTAAATTATAAAATAAGTGGTGGAAAGGTAGTCCTAGAATAAGGTCTTCGGTTCTATAATGAAATATAATATTCCCAATCTTTTACGCTATTTGAACATAACTCTGGTAAAAGTGATTGATTTTAAATTGATAAGTCACAACAGAAAATGTATAGAGAACCTGACCAAAAAACACAGGACAAACTATAGATTAAAACACTATAGTTCATCTTTGAGGAGAAAATAGCGTCTGACTTCTTTTTTTCTCAAAAATAAGAAAAGCTAATGATAGTTGACTATGTTTCAGCACAATAATTATACTTTTAACCATGGATGCATTCTACTGATTTGGGCTGGGAATTGGGAGGGCAAATCTCAAGGCCATTCCCATCTTCAGAGGGTTTAAAATCACAGCTCCCCTCCTCAGGAGAGCAGGGCAGACTACAGGAACATTTTCCAGCTCTCTCTTGTAATTGGGCTACACTGAAACCAGGAATGCAGAAAAGATGGGACCAGAAGAAGAACAAATACAAGACACCCTTTTCTGGTTTAAAATGGAAGACTCTCTTGCTATTAACTAGATATGGGGCATCAGCTTCTGTTATATTGAAATGAGAACAAAGTTGCTTTCAGTGTGGTCATAAAAAAGGATAACTCTGACATGGGCCTGTCCATAGATGCACATTCTGATTTGTAAGGGGATCAGTCATGTACAGGAGAAGTATAATCAGAAGTTGCTTTATGTTTGTCTTTACCCTCCACAGCTTCTCATGCCATCACCCTGCAGCATACAATGTGCTTTTCTTTCCCATCTCTGATTTCTTTCATTTTCTTTCTTTACTAAATCACAAATTTCTGGTCATAAAGTAGAACTGCTTTCCTGACTGCTCTATAGGATTTTGTACCCTGCAAACATTAGGTTTGATTGCAGAGCCAAGAGACTGCCCAATGTACATGACAGTGGAGATTGGCACCTGCTGACCCAATCAGTCATATTTACACTAAAGAAAATCAAAGGAAATACTTTATGATGGTACAGATCTAAAATGACATGACTTTCTCAATTTATGACTTTCTGATAAAAGTGTATGAATTTAAAGAAGTAAAAAGTGAAAATTAGTGTATTTTAATCTAATTGTTCAGGATTAAAGTAGGGAAAATGTTATATTGTTGCAAAATCTCTGCCTTTATCATACAGTAGAAAGATAATTGTGATGCTTTTATGAGTAGACAGGAATGATAAAATTATTAATCTCATTTTTCTACATACATACACATTCTCTATTTTTGACATCAACACAGTTTTCTAACATTTAGTTGAAAGAATTAGTCTGGGTTGGGTTTTTTGTGCCACTAATACTTTTGTCATCCAAAACTTTTAAAATTGAAAACTAAACTTATTTTTGATTATTGAGACAAAAGCAACGCTCTTTATAAATATGTATATACCCCTGATGTTAATCAGCTCTCTGTTCTGGAATTAGCTGACTTGTTTGCCTTGCTGTGTCGCCAATTAGCAGGAACCCAGGGATACTGTCAGTTAACAGCTGGAAAGAGATCCCAAGTTCTGCAGCATACGGTTTGCTATGTTGTACAAAACCCTGAGCTCATGGTATTAATGCTGTAATATTGCTTATTAGAATTTTCATCAGCAATCTGTCTGTTACTATCTAATGAGCAAAATCTACTGCTAGAACCCTGCAAGGGGTTGATTTCCCCAAAATCATGCTTATTTTGATGTTTGGAAAAGCAGATTTTTGGTGGGTATTGCTAAAAGAAGCTGGTGAAGAGAAAAACAAAGTAAGAAAAATCACAACAGATAAACAGAATGGGGGAAGAACAGAGGAGGGTGAAAGCAGTTCATTGTCCAGGAAGTTGCATAATTCAGAGTGATTTCCAAGTAGAATGTCTTTAGAAGATAATTAGATGTTTGTTCATGGGACTCTAGCTTTAAATGTAAAATATGCACTTTAAGAACCAAATGTTTATTATTATTTAATGGAGTACAAGAGTGGAACCAAGTATTTTTTCAATAAATGATTGGGAATGGTTGATTTTTTTCTAGCATAGAATACACATGCACAAATATCGTCTACTGACATAACAGGTACAATATAGAAAAACAGTTTACTTCTTCTAAGATTTAGAATAAATCATAGTTGTATTCTGAGTCTGTTTATTTGTGGATAAATAAAACAAAATCACTCAATGGGATCAGAAAGTCCCACAACAGTAAGCAATGCTAAAGTTATTTTACATCTTTAACTTTTTTCTCCTCTAGAAAAAAGTATATTCTATAAATTATATGCTATATATTTTTTAATATATTTAGGGAGAGCTAATGCAATTTTCCTTATATTTCACATATAATCTGTAAGAGCAATGTTGATGCTCCATACTCCTGAAGTCCCTGCCACAACCTGGGAATGAGCAGCCAGTCAGAATCTATGGCAGAAGATGCGGCTGGAGTCATAAGAGCTCTGTGAGAATTATACATAAACAAGTCAAGATTAGTATTGATTTATTTTGCATTATTTACAGTTACCCTTGAGTCCATGTGCATGGTTTTGATGGAGCTTAGCTGCATTAGGATTCAAGCTAAATATCACATTAGAAGAACCCCCAGGGAGAAAAGCTTTCTGAGTTCAGTATAATGGAAAACACATCTCTGCAGAGTGTGAAAGATGACTACATAACCTTCTGTGCTGGCTGCTATATAGATTAACACATGACTCTGCAAAGTAATACATGTTGGTTGATAAGGTAGAAAGAATATATGTAGCTAAGGGATTAAAATCAAAATTGCCACATTTCCTTCTTTGTCTGGAGAAGTTTTATCAGTGAATGAAAACACGAGGAGAATGAAAATAGAAATAAAGAACTTCCCAGAGAAATTTGAAAACAAAACTTTGACAGGAGTGAATGACCTTGCTTGTTTCACAAGTTTAAATAAGCTCCTGCTGGCAGTGCTCCTATCTGTTGAAGGACAGATAACAATCCTGCTGTTTATGTCAGGGTTTACAATTGTCACAGAGTTTGTCCATGGAAGCAGCAGCAGAGAAAAGTGCAGACTAGAAATCAGTGTTATTTATGAAGAAAGAGATTTCGCTATGAGTTAGAGCATCTGAAAAGTACATATCCCTCATTTGAGTTTGGGAAGTCTGAGCAGATCCACAAGTGGAACTGCTGAGTCAGCACTATCCCTGATAAAGCTACACAAACACGGGTATGCCATGTTAGGAAAATGGCACTGTCTTGTCCACATACATGGGTACCAGCCAGTGCTCCACAGAGAAAGTAGGGTTGCATGTAGCACCAGTTTAAGGTGTTAACGTTGGTGTCAGCCAGTTTGGATGTGACAACAGGAGATGTGAGGCTGATACTGCATTGTTCCACTTTTTTCCAAATATGGTCTGTTTTCTTGTGTGTGAGCTGAAAGGATAACAGTCAGCAGAACAGTCTGACTCTGTGCCATAAAAATGCCCTCCCTTACCTGGGATAATTTTCTTTCTTGAGTCTTTAGAGGGCAATATCTCTTTCAGTATCTCTAAGAGCGACTCAGGTTTCCTGATGAGTCTAATATCTTGAGTTACAGATACAGGAAAATGGCAAGTTCCTTACTACTTAAGAGTACAGGACTTGTTAGCATGGATTCATGAATATTTTTTAATTCTTCATCAGGAAGTGTAGTGATAAGACAAGGAATAAATAATAGACTCAAAGTGAAAGAGGGAAAATTTAGGTAGGTATGTAGAATTGTGAGATTGGTTGCTGCGTTCGGGCAACGGTAGGGCAATGGTAGGTGGTCCCTGCGTATTCCGAGCAGGTCTCTGATACTGAACCACTTCAGCCAGTACAGTCTCATACCATGCAAGGAGACCATTTTTCTCACCTGCGCTGTTGGAAAGCACA
The DNA here is from genome assembly GCA_013400915.1 of Pardalotus punctatus. Taxonomy (NCBI): domain Eukaryota; kingdom Metazoa; phylum Chordata; class Aves; order Passeriformes; family Pardalotidae; genus Pardalotus; species Pardalotus punctatus. The sequence continues at coordinate 122,544 of VZTX01031049.1, read as the reverse complement.
AATACACACACCCGAGAGCCAGATAGCTCATGCATCTTCAGGATAACAAATGTAAGAGGGCTCAATCACATAGAATTCCGATGGTTTTATTCTCAAACAAGACAGAGGAGAAAGACAAAGTAGGGAGGCTGAGGACACAGGGATATAGCCTTTTGGTCCAATAGGGTTGGAGAGAGGGAGGGGAGATACAACAATCCAATGGGGAGAAGGGAGGGGAGGAGCGAGGGATCACATTGAAACCAACCAACACAGAGGGATTAACATACAAAGGTTACCATGGTTTTGGGACAGAAGAAACATCCAAGGGGTTTTAACTGTCCCACCAGCATGCTTCTGCTGGCTTGGGACTTCTTGGATTCTCTGAGATGGTAGAAACCACTCCAACAATTGGTGAGGCACTGGAAGAGGTTGTCGAGAGAAGTTGTGTATGCCCCAGCCCTGGCAGTGTTCAAGGGCAGGTTGGATGGGGCATTTAGCAACCTGGTCAAGTAGGAGGTGCCCCTGCCCGTGCCAGGAGGCTTGGAGCTAGATGATCTTTAAGGTCCCTCCCAACTCAAACATGCTGCAATTTTTTAATAATGGATTGTTGCTGAACAAATACACATAGTAGAAAAGAGTGAAATCAATAACTGTCATAATTTAGGAACAGTATTATCCAATTTAGTGCTTCTGCTAAAACCCCACTTCCACTTGCTCCTCCCTGCCCCCCCCCAGCTCAAGGCACAAAAGGCAAACATCCTAGATGTCCTAGAGAGCTACCAGTAGGAGTTTACTGGTGTCAAAAGCACTGGTGAAAAAATATCCCCTCCACTTTTGCTCAGCCTGTTCTAATGATGTTTATTAAAGATTTCCTACAAGACTTCACCTGGTATCAAAGCCCAAAGGAAATATTCCTTGTCTTTTAGGACTAACAGGGTGGGAGTTTCCAGAGACAAAAGAAATTATTAATAAAACTCAGCCTTCTTAAACAGAAGTTATTATGTGTCAGTTTCTGAAAAGTGTTATGTTATTGAGATACACTGCTGGAGGAAAGAAGAAGCCCATTAAACATAAGGGCTCAAGAAAAATAGTGTTTTATTTTAAGTAAACTTGTCTTGTACAAAAAAGCATTTTTGTCCATATTAAAAATTCTCTAACTCCTCATAAGGTTTCATCAAATTTTGTGGTGTTTGAGGGTTCTCTGACCTGCAAATCTTCAGTGCTTAACGTTTAAAGAATTTGGATGTCATGTCACCCAGGATTTGGGTGGCATGAGTTTTGGGTAAAAAGTGTGCTTTGAGTCTATATTCCTGGAAGGAGGTAGAGGAAGGAAAGGAGAGCCATGATATGAAAGACAGTTAAAAAGGTAAAAGTCTACTCTTCTTTTTGGCTGAATTCTGATCCCAAGTGCCTAAGATCATGCTGAAGGACAGCAAAGGAGAAAAAAACCTGCAGAAGTTGTATATGATCCCCTTGATTTGAGATGATGCATTCACTTTCAGCAATTAGGAGGACATGAAGCACCTTTGTGCCTAAACAAATAGGTTCTGCTGAGAAAGCCTGAAAACATGGCCAGGCCTGTGCTGCTCCTTGAACCAGCTCAATTGTTTGTACATCTTGTTGTCCAACACCTGCACCTCCAAAATTTTTTTCAGGCAGAAAATAGAACAAAAGAGATTTCTCTCTGTACCTTCTGCTTAAACCAGTTAATTTTTGCAGACTTTCTGCAGGTTTTCCTTCCTGGAAGTCTCATCAGAGTTTTGCTGGTTGCTTCATGTTAAAGGCATATGACAACAAAATCAGTCAAAAGTCCACAGAATCAGTTAAAAGAGGACAGAATCAGTCACAGAATGGTGATGAGAGATTAGTAAATGTCCAGCAATTATCAACACTTCCTGTGCAAGTCAGGAGTTGAGACTGCTTTCTGCTGTCCCAGCTGCTCTTCAAGGCAGTAAAGTCTGTCAGATTTCACAGAATGGCCCTCACCCACCTCCCAGGGTACATGCTCAGCATCAGCATTGATTTCTGTATGCACTCCCTCAATGTGATGTGAAACCTCAGCTGCGGTTCAGCCTTCCCACATCAAGCAGAGCAGCCACATTACCAAGAAATCAGAAGGGTGTATCTGGACATAGTGGAAAATGTGTTTCATGGAGAGAGGAGACTCATTCTTTAGCCAGGAGAATCAAGAAAACTGCTTGTAAGAGCTGATGCAATAGAGAGTTAATTTCAGTTCAAAATTATGCTATTGTGACAAATGATTTGTAGCAGAGATTATGGTAAAACCAATTTTAACACCCCAGCTTATGCAGGTATCAATTTCATTTTCTGTTTGTTTTTCTGATCTCAATCCATTTTCCCAGACTCGTTTTTGTTTGATCACACCTTGTTGAGTTTGTTTCTCCTTCTTCCTCACTGCTCACTCCCTTGCAGGTTCACTGTAGTTTATTTTTCATATGACTGAGTTTTGCATATGTGTCTGTACACACTGCAGGAGCATCTTGGTATGGTTGTTGGCCAAAGGCTGTATTCACATGGTTAAATCTGACTCTAAACATTTTTTCATCAGTGGGGAGTGCTAAAGATCTAAGCTATCTTTTTCTCTGTTTAATCTTTGGAGCTTTGTATAAGAATTATTTCACATCTTCTGAAAATGGATGTCACAGATTTCAATGTTATTGGGAGAACTCACAGTTACTAGTTAACACTTAGAGAGTAATTTTTGTACTGATACCAATTTAAAATTACACACATGTACAGAAACAGTATAAATTTTTAGTAAGTGGTATTTTTGTCTAGGAATAGGTCAGTGATGCAAAACACCCAAAAAGTGTACTTCTGTACCTTCAGAGATGTTTTTCTGTACTGTATTTTTTTCTAAATATGCAATAACACTTGTCAAGTATTGCATAAGAAGACATGAAGGATGCTAAAGATGTATCAAAATCATTCCTCACTGAGGTTTTTTTTTAATTAATCTTTAAGTTTTAAGCTTAAAACTTGGTATGGCACCTCACCTCAAGGAGGTGCCTTATTTAGGAAATGGACTCCCTTGTCTTAGATGAGTAACTGTCATCATAGATTTTGAGGATTTTCACTTATCATATTCCAAGCTCTATGGAAATTCTTTGAAGAATTCATCTTAATATGTTTTCAGATTGCATGGAAAACCTATAATGTTATCTTCTGTCTTTAAAAGCCATTGGGTTATGGATTCCTTTCTATGAATTTTTGATAAGGCGGTCCAGAACAAGGAAAAGAAGTAGCTATTTGACAACTAATCTCATTAAGTCTGTATTTGCTGTTTAAATGCTCGCTTTGTGGAGCTAACCAAGATCATGCAAAACCTCTCAGCAGATCATGAATAAGAAATACTTTTGTCTTATGTAGTATTTACTGCTGCAAAGCTTCTACGCTTATCATAAGAAAACAGATTCCAGTTTTTTCAAAGAAGAAAAATTAAATTATGAAAAAAATTCATTGCTTAGTTTTGTCATTCAGTTCCGTCCATTATGTAAGTGTCATATAGAAAACCCAAACTTGCAAAGCTGAGTGTTTCTAACAGCTGTGCTTGGAACTGAGGCTTCCCTTGCAACCATGGGGATGAAATCCTTGGTGTCCTGTACACAAGTATAGACACACCTGCTATATCAGCTGTGCTCCCCTGCTCCAACAACTGTATGTCTGTGCCACCATGCAGCTCTGCTTAAGGTCACCCAGCCTCTTTGGAACCTCATCTCCCTTTTAAGATATGTATAAATCAGTTTTGTGTCTGGTGCCGCTTGAGTGGTGGGTAAAGCAGAAGATTGTGTGTGGGTACAGAGCATACCATTTATCTGATTTATCTACATAAGTTGCTTTTTCCTTCACCTACAGCTTGGTGTGCTGTATTCCTGGAGCCTACCTATCCCACAAAAAATTGTTCATTTTCTTCCTGATGAGAAAAGCTGAAATAACTAGAATACTGTTTCCCTACTACTTATCCACCTTCAAGAGATATGAAAGCATGTTCTGAGAAAATAACAAAAAGGTAGATAAAATGCAAGTGACACTATGAAACTATAACCAAGGAAAAAAAAAAAGTAAGATAGAAAAATTTCAGTGGATGCTAATCTTTCAATCAAATCAGTCCAGCAAGTGTGTTGAAAGAAATGATGGGGTGTTTTTAGTCTTGATATTTTCTCAAATATTCATAGCTACCTTAAAGAAAAAAAGAACAATTATGTTTCTTTTGAGGTCACGTATAAGAGGGCACTAGAACATGAAAATTATTTTTCTGTGTTGTCTAATTTTATTCTGATAAGGAAAAAAAGTTAAAATAAGTTAAATGGTTTGCACCTTAGTTTTGGGGGTTTTTGAACCTATGATTCACTAAAGAATGTCTTACAAAGTCTTGTATTACTTGTTACAGCAGTTTTTTATGTTGATTCATAGTTGTGACAATTCAGCCTATTGATATCAAAACCACTTTGTGCAAATTCTCCCTGCTCCTTTGTTCCATTTGACAATATGCAAAACCCTTCTTGTATCACTTGGGATGTTCCACTATTTGAGATTTCTAACTTCAGTCATCACTTTAATCAATATATTTTATAAAACAACAAAGGTTTAAGAGTGTTTTCTGCTGTTCCAGGCAACACTAGCATAAGGAATGGCACTGTTTTTTAAGGTTTAAGTTTAAAACAGCGGTTTTACCAGCTGTTGAGGAAAACTACAATTACATTTCTTTTGTGTTTACATTCTGGATATGTCACAAAATTACTATAATTATGTAGAATAGAAAGAGATAATTACATGGTTGGCTTTTTGCATTTCAAAATGATAAAGATATTATAATAACATAACATGTCTGAGTTGCCCTCACAGAAAAGTGAAGGGTACAAATTTCCTTGTGGCCTTAAATCAGGCTGTTTGTGGTGTATTTCAGGTCAACTTCTGCAGGTTGTAACCACTGCTGTAAGCCCTCCAGAACAACTTTGGAATATGTCATCCTTGAATAAAAGGTATTCATTTTGTAAATGACCTTTGAAACACTGAAATGAGGGTGAATCTCTTTAACTGGCCTGGCAACCAACATCTCATTCAATTCTCATTCCCAGCTAGATTTTGATCACTGAAAAATTCAAACAAGGACCCTCTTCATATTACCGATCAAGAAAGAAAGGCATGTGAGCAAATTGGGTGTGGTTTTAATTGTTGTCTGTATAGGTAAATAATTTTTTATTGCATAAATTACTTTTATAGGTTACTTTCTTGGATAATAAGAGTTTTGTATCTGTGACACTGGTGAAAGATTTTTAATGAAAGAAACTCATTGACCTGACCATGGCGTGGGTTCCAGCTCTATTGAGGTGCAAGAATAAAATGGTTTCTTTATATAACCATAGCCATGACTCTCATCTAGGGTAGATTCCCAGCTTCTAAACCAAACAAAGAGAATACTTCTGACAAGTGGCAGGAAAGTACACTGGGTGCCTGGGGCTTTGCTCTCTTCTGTGGGGAGAATAAGTGTCCTACTTAAAATTGCTGCAACCTAAGGAGACTCACTGTTCATAACTTCTGAATTCTAGATGAGGAATAGTATAAAATAAGTCATTCAAAAAGTGCTTTTCGGGGTGGGTGTGGAAATGGGACCCAAAAGGAAATTTCAGAAATGTGTATCTTTAAAAGGGTTTGGGCTTGTTTTTTTTTTTTTTAATGGAACTCTTGTTTGAAGACTTTTTTTCTTCTCTGCTATCAGCTTAGCTTTTCCTGTAAACATAGAGTCCAAAACTTAACTGGGAAAAATACAGTAAAGCTTCTTTACTAATGTCAAGATAATCTTTTAAACATTAAACCCAGAGGATAACAGTATGAATGCTACCTCTAAAACTGGGTCACTCGTCACTCTTCTTAAAAAAAGTTATACTTCCTTTCTTGCAGTTTATCTGAAAAAACATGGTACTTTGATAGGACTAAAAAATACTGCTAAAGCAGCAGGATATATTTTAAATTATTTTTATAACTCCAATCCAGCTTGTTTCTTGGAAGTTTTCTTTAATTTTTTTTGAGGGATAAGCCAACTAACTCTTTTCTACTATTCTTTCTTCCTAAATGTTATGCCTTTATTTGTCTCTGGAGTCCTAAAACTATCTAACTTGTTTCCCAATTACTGCCATGGGTTTTCTAGGCAACTGAAAAATTTTCCAAAACACTCTTTGTGTTTCCCTTTCTTCATCTGTATGACAGTGATTATCTCAATCTATACTAAGATCGAGACACAGTAGTGAATTTCTTATGCCCCTTGTGCTTATGGTCTGCTTGGCTCTCAGGTATGAATGTTAAATATATTTAATGCTAATTTAGCACTTCTGCACCCCTGGAGAAAAGCTAAATAAAGTTTGAAAGTGGGGGAAAAAATGGTTTTTTTAGGTAAATGAATGCAGCATTTTTTTTAAGGTCATACCCTCATTAGTGGAAATCAATGTATCATCATTGATGCCCATGGAGCTATGGCAAATGCAGTGATGATATTTGCATTTGTTGAGGCTTCGAACAAAAGTGGTAAAGCTTTCATATGGAACAGATTTGTTGCAGTGGGAATTCTTAAGACTTTCTCTTTGGAGTGTTTGGAACTTGCTGGTTTTCAGACTTCTGATAGCACTATGAGGTATCATATTTCTTGTTTTGCTGGGATTTCCTAATTAGCAATGCTGAGCAGGAATTGTTTGAAATGCAGTGTGAATTGCTGCATCTCTGTCCATATTGCACATTTTAAAATTAATCTGTTTCATCAGAAATGTGTCTGTAGGAATTAAATGACCACAGCTGCTACACCTGGGTTCTTGAACCTGAAAGTTTGTCTATGCAAGTTCTCATTTGAGTGGTATAATTCATTTGCATATACATATTTACAAATGAGATTACTCTTTTGCCTTTCAGCAAAGCATGCTTGAAAAGTTTAAATTTTTTTTACCCAAAAATGCTGGATAAAATCTTTTCATAAGGTTTTTTTTTGTTTTTTGGGTTTTTTGTTTGGTTTTTTGGTTATGTATAATTTTAAACTTATTTGATGACAAAAAATCATTGTCCATATGAGTCACCATAGGACCTAGAACTGGTGGGCAAGCTGAGAAATGGAGGTTATATGCATGCTGTGACAGCAATAAACCCAAGGGCAAAGTCTTCTATTCTGGAGAAATGAGGATTAGATCCTTTGAACCATCTGTCGCACAGGTCTCTAGAGAAGGGTATGAAAAAAGGAATAAGCACTTACTGGACACAGATCTTCTCAGATGTTGATTTAAGAATGATTCTTTCTTTGTACTCCTGAAAGTAGTCCTTCTAAATGGAAAAACTTGGTAGATTAAACCTCTTCCTCCGACATGCATCAGTCCATACTTGTAGTGAAGTCAGACCTGTTTAGGGCTGGGTGTAGAGGACATGGCTGAAAATATGTCTGTATGTTTAATTCAACTCTGCCTAGTGCCTTTTTCATTGATTTGATGTTGATCCCTTAAGAAAACCAGAGGTAGAAGTGGAAGATTTATGAATGTCAGAAGTGTCACTTTAGCCTCAGCACAAGGAGATGTAAGAACCTGAGCTGATGCCAGCATTTTGGTGGACACACATGACTATTTCCATTTTCTGTCATCCACCTGTCTCTGGCATCCATTTCAGTCTCTGCTCCTGTATGCAGAGAGAGCCTTAGGTTTGAAGAATGGCCACTGATGATGTTTCTTGGGTCACAAGCTGTGACAGATCCACCCAATCTGCCATTAAACCATAGCTGTTATGCAAAATTAAGTTAAGGGGGAATTGTAAGACAAGACAGCTCTATCTGTATAAACACTTGCTTTGAAAAGGTGGTGTTTTGCTGATGAATATTTTGTTTTGTGTTTTTTTTCAGTTTTGTTGGGTGTTCTTTAAGCACAACGATATTTTGGTGCTGCTTTGTAAAGTCCAGAGTCAAGCGAGCACATAAGAACCTCAGTTTTCATTGAGGAATGAATTAAAATAGACCTGAAGTTACAGGAAAAGTAAAATGTAGAATGCAGGCCCTAATTGCACAGGGAATATCATCATAGAAGAATAGAAAATAATGCCTCTATTATCAGAGGAGGGGGAAATCCTATATTTACATTTTAATTCAAAGGAGGTTTTTCAGCTGCAAAAGATTTTTGTGCGACAACACTGTGAGAACTCCTAAGAAAATTTTTGTTCTGCATGTCTTTAAAGCTTGTGAGTTGAGTAATACACACATGAGGCTAAATCAATGCTCTTCATCTCCAGCTTGTTATGGCAGGATGAAGAGCTAACAGAGCTTCTGCTTAACTTTTTAAACCCATTTACAAGTTCTCTATGCAAAGTATTCATATTAATCTTAGTGGGAGTCCTTATTGAGGAAGGTCTAGGAGGATTGCCTTTAAGGCTTCTTGGCTGTATCATGCAACTTGTAGTTTCATAGAATAATTAGGAGAAGTTAGGCTTTCAAACTAGTGCTGAAAGAGCAGATGTACTGGCCAAGATTTATGGTGAAACAACCTTTCTATGCATTCACAGAAGCTCTGTCACTCTTCTGCACAGCCTGTTGAAACATTATCCCAAGTAGCATTATTTCAATATATTTACAGTTTCTACTCATTTCAAGGTCTTATTTTGTTCTTACCACTCTGGGCCCTGAGCACCCTAAGGATGTACACTTAACTTACAAAACTGACATGCATGAGAAGTAAAGTGGTTATTCACTAATGCTAATTGGCTTCTAAAAAGCCAATAAATTTTTCAGACAGCACTGATCTTGATATGTTAAATAAAAATAGTGGAAGATATTCACCAATGTGAATAGAAAGTCTTTTGAAACATTCATCTTCCTTTCTCAATGAAACAGCTTCTGTCACTTGCTTGCCTACCCTTGACAATCTTCATTTATCAAATGCCTCTTTTTCAGTTCTTTTCCCCAGCCTTCCTATCTGCTTAGCTGATGAAACTCCACAAGCCAAAGACAGCAATTCTTGGTGGTCCATTCTAGAGGACCTGCTCGTTTTTGCTAAAGTTGGCAAACACAGGTGCATAGAAATAACATGAGCTTAAACTATTTTCATTTCAGTTGTTTTTTCAATTTTTCATGAAAGCTGCCTCTCCTTTTTTGGGGAAAGATTTTTTTTCAGGCCTATTTATTTCTTAAGTAGCACTGGATAAAGAATATTGTGCATACATGTAAAACTGAACATCAGAGATATTTAGCTGGATTGATATTGCTCTCCTTCTTCCAGGTAATCATAATCACAAAAAGCAGCAGTTCACCTTAGAGCAGGCTGTAATTATGTTTTGGGTTTTTGGGGGGTTTTTTTTCTATGAGAAAGGAGGGTATATTGAAGCTGTCTGAGCAATGTTTTTTTTTTTTTTTTTTGTAGTCTTAAGTAAAGTAGATATGACCATGGGGAGGAACTATCTTATCCCAATAGACGTGATGCTGATCTCTTTTGTGCCAAAGTAAATCAAGAATAATTTTACCAATGTCAGTACAGCCACATCAGTAAAATTCTAGAGGGAATATGGAATATGGCACAGTATCTCTGTAAAGAATAATGAAAGATTGCAATGGGAATTGTTGTGCCTGTGTATCTCTGCAGGAAATGAGTGGAATTTGGTATTTTAGATGGTTGAATAAAAGAAACTTCTAGTTTAAGTTAATCAGGGCTGAGTTAATTAATCTGACATGTGACAGCAGAATGCTGAGAAACTTTAACCATATCATCTGAGACTGGACTGAATATCTCTACTTTGTAAAGGTAAAATGGTTTTCAAATCTGCTGTTAATATGATAATGGTTGGCAGTATTTGAGCAGGATGGGGACTGACATAAGAGTAAATTGGACATAAAGACTGCTGCTCTATCTCAAATGTGGCTGTTACATGGTACAGAGGAACTCTTTCTCTGTGTGTTTATGACAAAAACCAGGAGACAGCAAGATAATTTTGTTAGCACAGGCAGGTTTTTGGATTCTTCAATGCTGACAGTGTCTTCACTCAAAGTACAGAACCAATTTCTGGAAAAGTGGCCATTTACACTGTTTAAACAACTGAATGGGTAGTGATAGGCTGCTTTCACAGCCTGTACAGGCAGATACACAATTCATCCTTACCCAGAGTGCTGCCTTGTGCACCTGGCAGCTGTCCCTCTGACAGTAGGGAGCGACTGTAGAAAACTCCCATTTCCCCACCAGCTGCAGGTGTCACATGCGGCTGCTGCTGCTACAGCCAGAAGAGAGAAGGGGTCCAGAGCAAGGTACTGAGATCAAAGGATGCTGCCTTTGAAGAGGGAGGTTGAATCAGATGCCAGGAGGTCTGGTGCGGCATTATGTTTTTTTCACTGCCTGACTGAAAACATACTAAAATCCTTCACACTGAGAACATATGAAGCTCCTAAAAATGAAATAAATGAGCTGCCCGGTCAGAGAAATTAGAACTAAAAAGTAATAATACATCTTATTTATATGCTCATCAGTTTAGGGAGTGAAGGCGATGAAGGAAAGACATTTAACTGATTTTACAATTGGCCTGTACTTCAGTCCCAAATGAGAAAAGAACTTACTTTAATGGGCAAATGTACTGAAAAGATAAGTCATAGTGATATTAACATTCAGGTCATATTTACTGCTCTCTACAATCTGTTCATCTTTGTAAGTCAGCTCAGGTCTGTGAAGTTATGTTTGCGTGGGACGGTACTTCCTCTGGAAAGCTGACGAGGCTGAGACTCTTTGGGTCTCATGCGTAAAACCTGATTTGGGATTCAGGGTACTGCTGTGTAGATTTCCCTCCAAAAGATAAGAAGCTCTTTCCTCTGAGAAATGCCTAGCATTTTGTGGGAAGCAGCCTTTGATCTGTCAGGGGAGCCAGGACTTCTGCTCAGCGGTCACCTGTGGACAGAACACCTCAGGGGGTCTCATGTCCAGCCTCTCACTGAAGACAGGCCAGTCACACAGCAGGTACCTCAACCTCACCCCAGTGCTTCTCATCCTCCCGCTGAGGGCCTCTGAGCAGAGTCTGGTTCCATCTTCTCCACACCCTTCTCTTAGGTGGCTGCAGACCACAGCAAGGTCTCCCATTAACCTTCCTCTCAGACTGAACAAACGCAGTTCCTTCATCTTCTCCTTGTATCTCATAGGTTGCAGTAATGGATATTCCTGTGGATGTTTTTGCCTCTTTAAAAATCTGGATAACTGGAATATTTGGAAGCTGCAGTTGAGTGAACAGAAAACACAACCAAAAATATAGCTATCCTCACACTGCCTAACACTAAATAAAGAAGAGCTTGCCTGTGAACTCATGGATTAGGAAAGACAGAGTAGCCATGATACAGGAGAGAAGAATCCGTTGTGGTTTTTCAGCTGTTCACTTACAGATAGTATCAGGCATTACATGGTAAGATGTAGTAAGTAGCTGTGAAGAGATGAAACAGCTGATATTAATAAATACACAGATTTGGAAAGGAAAAAAATACATTGCAGTTATAATATGTGCTGGTTTTACCCTCTTCCTTTTGTCAAAAATAATCAGTGTTATGGATACATGTATTTAAATATATTTGGACATAAAAATACATATATTATGAGAAATAAATTCATAACAAATGCCTTCTTTTTAGATAAGGGTACCTTAACTGCATTAATGAAATCTTTGGACTGGGTTGTCAGTTTGTAATGTGCTGATGAGCATGTGTGAGTCCCACTGGCCCTCTTTGTTTTCTCACTGTCACACAAAGCTGCCAAGGGTCACAATGTGTTGCAGCTTTCCCTTCCCAGTGAGAATGGTATACCCCTGCTGCCAGGGCTGTAACACGAGTGCTGTCATAGCTCCATCCACTCCTTGCACCCTTTTGCACTGTGTCTCATGAAAGTGTGATGAAAGGCATCTCTCTGCATCCAGGCAGGGATGCTGGGCCACCGGCTTTTCCTTTTTCTGACTTTCACAGAAAACAGGTTTCCTGCTAAGAAAACTCACATTGGCCTCGTGTCTGCAAGGGGGTCTCTTCCCAAGTGGAAATTCATTATTTATTTCCTCCAAGAACCAGTGATTTCCTCATAAAGCTGACCTATTTCTGTAGCTCATGAGGCAGAGTTGCTGCTGCTGCAGCTGTCTGTTCAGTTGTGCTAATGTACTGAATTTACATCAGTAAAGCAGCTACTCTTGTCATAGGTAGCAATTTGTACTGAATAACTGTTGCAGAGCTGATGCCCAAGAACCCATGTAAAGTGTATATTGTACATATTTATTGTACATATGAAATATGGTGGATTATAGGTATATACATTACCTTTTGTGGTATTTTGAACAGTACTCAGGTATAAATGAGATTTTTGTGTGCTGTATGTACCCCTAAGTATGTTCTAGGGTATATTGAGAACTATTTGTTCATTATTATTTTATTCTTGCTTTTCTTATTAAATATTTATTGCAACAGAGCCTTGTTATTTAAGACTGCTGCTTCAAGAAATTTACTGCACATTTCACACCTTTTTTTAAATGTAATTTTAGTTTGATAATTTTTTTGACTTGTTATAAATTTCTTAGTGTAGACTCACTGCACTAGGTTTACACCATAGTAACACATTACTCAGTGTGGAATGCTGATCTCACTTTTTGCCTGACAGTTAAACAGGAAGAGGAGGTTTGTGCTTATTTTGAAATGTGGACACACTAGCACAGTGTTGTTACCAACTTCTATTACCTTGATGCAAATATTCTCAGCCATGTTTTATCACACTGAAATTTGGGTTCAAAAGGAAAAACATATCTTTTTAAAGATGCACTAAGTGCATCTTTAAGGAGGCTAATATTCAGCCTTTTGATGGCAAATCATTGGGCTTCTTGAAATTCATTCCATCATGTAACCAAAACTTAGTTTGGAATTGAAAAGCTGATGAGGAACGCAGTGGCATGGTGGCCATTATGAACTGCCATGGTTTTACACATCTCAAAAATGCTTTGAATAACTGCTGAAAAGGTAATATGTGGCATATCAAAATTTGCAAGAATGGAGGGTTGTTTTCCTGAGGGTAATTACACTTCATATTTATGCATCAGGTGGAAGAAGCAATCTATAGAAATTCCTCCCAGATTTCATCAAGAGCTCCTGGACTATGTGCAGTCAGCTCTGAAAACTGTGCTGGAGGGCTTCCTAATGCTACTGCCCCAAGGCCATCTATGAGAAAGTTTTATCTCAGAAACACAAACACTAGAAGCCCTAGCTTCTTAGAAGTTGCGGCAGTCTGATTATCAGGGTTGGACAGGTGCCATAGGCTCAGAAATTTAGAAGTTTTCTGAAAATTATTTTTATGGAGCAGAGGGAGGTCAGGAGAACCCTGAAAATGAAAATCTGTGTAAGTGACTGTTAATTGATTTTTTTTTTTTTGCTTTGTCCCCAGTCACAAAATTATGGCTCTCTGTATTTATTTTCATGTCATTATGGCAAATTCATTATTTTTGTAGGGACCAACTCTGTGATTTGAACCTTACAGAGTAGCCTTGATACTTTGAGAGAATACCTTCTGTCTCACTCTGTAGAAGTGCTAATTGATGATTCAGCTCTCATGATTCAGATTTCATGGTTTAATCTAACTCATTTTATTTTTCATTGAAATGGACAAGGTGTGTGCACATAACCAGATTTTGTGTATTATTTGAGGAAGAAAAACTTACATGCGTGAATAAGGAGAAGGTCACTTAAAATGTCCAAGTATTTAGCTCTTTACTATTTTCTAAACTAGAAAAAAAATCATTAAACAACAAAAAAATTGGAAATTTCTTTTTAAATTCTGTCTTTACAGTATCAGGAGACTTGTTTTGTCATCTGTTTTTGTAATGTTTCTTGAATGGTGCTTTCTCATTCTTGAACCACACAAAAAACCACTGCATCTAAGAGATTCAGAGAAGGAAACCTGTAAACCAACTCAAGTCCATTATTTAAAATAAACAAACATAATCTTCAGCAAGTCTTATTTTTTGGTGTGGACAAAGACTCTAGTCTTAGGTCGAGTGAGTAAACACACATTGAAAATGGATAGTCACTAAACAAGAATCTCTAGCATTCTCATTAGCACAAAGAGAAACAGTTAAATTAGAAATCAAATAAGAAAAAAATATTATGTTACTCTGCTTAATTTGATTTTTAACTTCATAGGTATTCATGTAAACTGTTTACAATAAATAAATTCATGGCATTTGTAATCATTTATATATAATTACATATATTGATATTTGCATATATGCCATGTTGAATTGTGGTTGTTATTGGTAGATCTGTCATTCCTGAAACTTATTTTTTATAATTAATATGAGTCTTCATCAAATAATAGAAGATAAATTTCATCTAAGTTTGAAAACAATCTATTCTTTGTAGAATATATGTGTTCATTTAAACTGAACAGTATCCATTTTATAAATAAGTCTAGATACTGTCAATGCGTTATTGACTAGTGTCCTCAAGCCTGAGGGGAAACCATTCTGCAAATACAGATTACCTATAAAATTATAGGAGTTTTAACAACATTATTCTTAGTGAGCTTGAGTACTTCCCTGGAAAATTCTAAGTAGTTTACTACATGTAATACACCTAGGAAAGAGGGAAAATATTTATATGCAGCTTTACTCCAAAAGTCTTTTCAAATCTCCCTTTTTTTCTCTAAAACCTCAAAGGTGGTGATGATTGCCATAGCACAGCCCTTAGAATGCATTTTATTTTCCTTGTGAACAACTCAGCTGAAAATCCTGTAACTCAGAGCAGGACTTATTCATGATACATTAAGAGCCCTTGAGAGCTCACTCTTAAGGGATTTATCACATTTGCTTCCCTCACTGTCTGTGTCGCACATAGGAGTGACAACACTGTTTGGATCTAATGCTACAATCTATATCTCTAAGTATCACTAGCATCAAAGGAATCAGACCCTTATGATTTTCAAAGTCCCATTCACACAACTGAGAGATGAGTTCCTTGTCTTCTTACTGTGACAATTAATATCCCCCCAGGGAGAGCTTGTAGGTTCACAGGGATGTTTTGTAACATTGGTTTGTTTGTTTGTTTGCTTTCCAGAGCCTACTTATTAGTTCTCAAAGATACTGTACATGATACTGGCATGATTTCTCAGAGCAGTAGTTGAAATGTTTTATTAGTTATTTCAGCTGAACATTTACTCTGTGAAACTGAGCTATCAAAAGAGGGCTTTTGGGACACTATGAATTCAGTCTAATGTATGAGCTCGAATTATTGTATCATTATAATATGCTGCTTGGTGTCTTTTGCCATTGATTTGCCTACATTTTTTAAATTGCTCAATCAGAAGCCATTTATCTGATAAATTATTAATGAATAAGTGTTTGTGATGGAAAAACAAAATACTCAGTGTAGCAAATCATGTATCCTACAGGCAACAGCAGTCAGAAGTAACCTGCTCTTGAGCCAAGTAAGTGGTTTATGTAATGTAGATGGAAATTATGTGGTGAAATAAACAGTTCATGGCAAAGAAAGGATGGCTGCTATTCTAGACTTTTACAAGATTCTTGTATATATCTACATTCTTTTATTGGTGCAAAATTTAGTTTCAAGTGGGCAAAGGCATTTGCACTTGTTAGACTCCGACCATAGTGTAAGGTGCTCAAATTGGTCGTACTTTGCAATATTTTTGTAGAAACTTTGTGATTTAATTTCAATCCTCTACACATAAGTATTTTTTCTCAACTAACAGAATAATTGCAGAGTTAATATCTTTTGGCAGGTCACATTGGCATTGATGATTTTGAGGGCTTAACTGTATTCCAAATTCCTTGGGACTTGATTTACTTTGAATGAAAGTAGATATGTTCATGCCTGAAACTAGAAATTGTAGTACGGCGTTTGCAATTAAATACCGTATTCACATTTGTGTCTGTGACCCACTTCTTCAATATGGAGGCATAGTTAGATTATTTTTTAAAAAACTAAAACAAAAAAACAAGCCAACAACAAAACCAGAAAATAGAAAAAAGACAAGACCAGCTAAACAATTCTCACTAAATTCTGTTACTATTTTCTCCAGATGTGTCTGGCATTGTTCTCAGTATAAAAGTTGTTTTTCCAGTGAATTACAAAATGGCTGTAAAATATATTTCTGGCCAATGTCAAGGGTAAAATGCAGTAGAGTAGCAGTAACATGTGCAATATATTACCTCTTTCAAGTAAATATCTAACATTCCTTTTTCTGTAGCCCACTTGTCTTAAGTGTAATTAGCCATTTTCTGTCATTAGGAATGACTTTTGTTTGGGGCTTAGTATTGTGAAATGCATTTGTTGTAATTTTCCTTCCCCCCTTCCCCTTCCTCTCTAACCTGTGCTCCGGATTCCAGGCTGCCAATGTTTACAAGACACTGACACAGTACTTTGAAAAACATGAGCTGACAAGTACTACCTCTGGGACCCTACTGCAAAAAATTTATTTTCATTCTTAAACAGGGAAATTCAGTGTTTGGGTTCTTTTGGTTCTTTGGTTTGGCTTGTTGGGTTGGGTTTTTTCAAATATGCAGCAAGTGTCTTCTCTTTTTGTACAGGCCCAGCGAACTGTACACCATTTCAGCAGAGATGCCTGTTCTTTCCATCTGCATACCTGGAGATGCTTCATTCCCTGACTGGTCTTTTCAGTAACCACTAAAGACTTCTTGGGACTGAACACTACAACAGTTGAGTTAAATCCTTCTGGAATGTTCTTCAAACACAGATGTACTGAAATTTCTGGATGTGCCTAAGGACACGAAGGTTAGTGTCTTCCTTAAAAGCCTAAGGTTTCAGGACTGTTTCATTTAACCTTTAGCACCAGGGACTATGTTTCAATTTGTTGCTTAAACAGAGGCACAGATGAATAAAATGGTGATTGACATGATGTATATAGCTGAGATCATGCTTTTAACTGACATGTTATAAATGGTCTTAGTGGGCTCAGGCAACTTCAAGCCTTCTAAAAGACTTGCTGGCCAACAAGAGAAAGCTCTACCTATGCTCAGAGCTTCATTGCCACTTACCATTTCTGCGGTATTTCTTCTAAACTTGTGTTTAGTGCATTTCAATCACTCTCGCCTCATTTACAACCTGTAAAAAGGGGACAAGAGTATTCTACTTATCTCTGTTCACAAGATGGTCCTTGTTTATGGTCAGTGGGGATCAGGGGTAGGTGTTTGTTCTACTGTGTGCTTGATTGCTCTAGATGGCATGTAGGTTTCAGGGGAATGGCAAAGACATGCATAGCATGTTGGAAAAATTAAGTTCTGTTAAATGACAGCTATTCACTTTCTGGAAACGGTGAGATTTTAATAAAATGCGTTTTCTACCCTTTGATTTCTCTTAAAATATTATATAATCTACTGGTATTATTCTGACACTACTTTGCCACCTCAGGAAATCAACCTTGACCAGAACAACTCCCTGACAGAATTTTTCTATGGTATAGTTGAAAAAACAGAAGAAATAATTTTGTAAACAGATATATGCTCAGAAAGGTGGTAGAATGTGTGTGGGCATATGTGCGCATCAAGTCATGTCTCAGACACATAACTGACAAGGAAAGTAGCAAGATCATAAAGATACATCAGGATTTTCAGCACTAATCATAACATTATAAAAACCACTATGTTTATAATGATGTGGATAATGCTACGAGCAGTAGAGAAGAAAAGTGAACAATCATGTAACCTTGATTTTATTCTATGATTGCCATCTGTTTTTCATCTTTTGCGGAATATTCTTCAGGATTAATGCTCTATCTGGGTTTGAGGGAGGAGGGGGAAAGTTCTTTCCAGTTTTATTCTGTCAGCTTCTCTTATTTCACATGGGCATTTAAAAAAAAATTGGTTTTACAAATATTACTTTTTCTTATTAAGCATTTCCAAATTCTATTAAAATAATTTCAGGAAACCTATTGGCTAAAGTAGATGGAGCTCAAACTTGATGTAATTAGAACTATATGAACTGAGTTTTGCTTTTTCTTTTTTGTGAAGGGATTCTAGTGATATCATCTGAATAATAGCTTTCTAATCAATCTTCTTCTGTCTGCTACTCTAGATAACATTTGCATTTGTATTCTAAACACCTATTCCCGGTATAATATAAACAGAAGACAAAAATATCATCCCTCACCAAAAAGAATTTTTTGCCCATTGGTACCAAATGTCTACTACAGATAGGACAAGAGGAGAAAAAAAATACAGTTTTGTTTTATCTAAGTACTATTGAAGTTACTGAGAATTTTTGTTATAGAGTTCAGTAGGAACAAGAACATGAATATAAAAATACAGACTCCATTTAAAAGAAGAAAGTTAGAGGAGTTGCAAGATTGCATAAAATTTCTGTATGGAGGAGATCTGTGTTAGTTCTGTGAGGTGCCCTCAATGTGATACCTAAATATTTTCCAAGAAAGTAAAATTCATATAGGGCATATGTTGTAGTTTTAAAGTGTGGACTTTTTTTTATGATATCACATCTTTTATACCTCTGTGTGTGTGTATGTATACTGTGAGTTGAATATCTCAGTTGCAGAGTTAAAATGTCAAATGCATTGTAAACTCCATCTCCTTGCACTGTGTGCATGTTTGTACTTCTTGGGAGATTTGTGTAATGTATTTGTCTGCGGACTGATTAATAAACATAAAGGATAGTATTATGGGTTTTGCTAGCTCAGTATAGTTTTTGATAGAACCTTGCTGGTTTAGGACAGATAATGATGGAAGATAGGATCACAGAATGGTTTTGGTTAGGAGGGATCTTAAAGATCATCTAGTTACAACCCCCCTGCCATGGGCAGGGACACCTTCCACTAGACCAAGTCACCAAAGCCTCATCCAGCCTGGTCTTTGGCATTGCCAGGGATGGGGCATCCACAACTTCTCTGAGCTACCTGTGCCACTACTTCACCACTCTCTGAATATAGAATTTCTTCCCAACACCTAATCTAAACCTGCCTACTTTCAGGTTAAAGCCATTGCAGTTTGTCCTGTCACTATCTGCCAATATAAAAAGTCTCTCTCCCTCCTTTTTATAAACCTTCTTAAGGCACTGGAAGGCTGCTATAAGGTCTCCCAGAAGCCTTCTCTTCTCCAGGCTGAACAACAAAAATTCTCTTAGACTGTCTTCACAGGTGAGGTGCTCCATCTCTCCAGTCACCTTTGTGGTTCTCCTCTGGACCTGCTCCAACAGGTCCATATCTTCCTTGTGCTGAGGCCTCTAGACCTGGATGCAGCACTCATATAGGACCTCACAAAGGCAGAGTTGAGGAGGAGAACTACCTCCCTCAGCCTGCTGGACATTTCTCTTTTGAAGCAGTCCAAGGTGTGTTTTGCCTTCTGGGCTGTGAGAGCACACTGTTGGCTCATGTCCAGATTTTTATCCATGAGAACCCTCCCACAGGGCTGCTCTCAATGAGTTCATCTCCCAGTACTCATATCTGGGATTGCCCCAGCTGAGGTGCAATTTGCACTTGGACTTGTTGAACTTTGTAAGGTTAAGATCCTCTGTATCTTTCATTTTACTTACAGTATTGCTACTAAGGCATGCATTCATTAATACCAATATATAAATTTGGATGGAAAATTATATTAAAAAAATTGCTTTATTCTTCATTTTTGAGGATTTTGTAGTTAATGCCAAAATAATGTTACAAACATTATTTGATAGACTGGAGAACAAATTGTCTTTGATAGGTAATGGATATGTTAATTTAAACAGCTCAAATCAAAAAGAATAAGCTAAATTATCTGACTGGCAGCAAAACCAGTGGAGCTCCACTTGTCCAAATTTTCCTTGGTTAATTCTTGTTATTGGCTGAATTTTATCAAACATGTGCAGCTACATTTATACACAAGGCCTGCAAAAGCTTAGGTAACAAAAGTAAGAAATTACTCTGATGTAAGTGAATAAATTGTGGTTATACAAATTGAGTACCTAGCTTATTAGGTCAAGAGACACACTGTACAATTAATGAAGAAAGAAAAAAAAAAGGCTGGCTTATGAACTGGGAACATTTGGCATAACCTGAGATTTAAAACTGATCCTGGAGATTTTATGCTAAGCCTACAGCATACAGACTATATCCTGGAGGCTACAACTTCCTCCCAGAGGTTGGGAGGATAGTCCCCTGACATGGGAAAGATTGAGTTCTGCCCTTCCAAGTCCTAGGAGGTTGAATTAATGTGCAGAAAGAAAAATATCTTCTGTCAAGTATATTTTGTGACAAAAAAACCCCAGAAGTGATGTATCCACCATTTCAGAAGTAGGTCAGAGTTGTGAATCCTAATCTAACGCAACAAGACTGAAACCCAGCATAAGGTCCCTTAAGATCCAGAAAAACAGGTTGTGTTTAAGATATGTCTATACCCTTGTCATCACCTTTGCCTGTCTCATTGGTTCTCCTGAGAACCACCTTTCACACAAGAGTAATCTCATATTCTTCTCAACCATTGCTTCTTCGCAGAAAACAAAAAGCTACATATATCTATCTATCTATAGCAGCCAAACAATACTTAGGCAGGCAAAAGTTTTACCCCTGGTTCCTGTTCATCCATCCCATCTATTCACATATTTCCTGGCATGGTTTTGCCCCACAGTCCCATTCAATGCACAGTAGATTTCAGGGAGCAGCATGGGGAAGGGACAGTTTCCAGGAATGAGCTAAGAAGACGGACATCCCTTTTTAGGGTAAAGAACACGGTCACCCACACTCTTGGCAAGAGAATTAGTCCTGGTTTGTTCAGCATAGAAACATGCACTCTGTGAAGTGTTGAAAAGCCAAGGCCCACACTGACTCCAGCTGGGGAGCACAGACATCCTTTATTGTAAATGTTTTCATTGGTCACCACTTAAAGGACAGAGAATTTGAGGAGGATAAGCTGAGACACCTCCTCTTCCATTTTAAACTCTTAGGATGTAATGAAAAGTATCTGGAGTATTTATTGCTTTGACACAGTAGAACATGATATCTCAAACAACTACAGTGACCTCTAATCCTTATCCCTGGGACTTTTTTCTTTTTCTTTTTCTTTTTCTTTTTCTTTTTCTTTTTCTTTTTCTTTTTCTTTNGGGGGGGGTGGGGGTAATTTTTAGCTTTAATGAGATAAATAATTCACTTGAATGAAGTTATGTTTACCATGCTATTATGTTTACCATGCTACTCTTGTGGCATAGATTTATCCCCCTGTGTCTTCTTGGAAGCTCTTGGTCCTTTGCTCACTTTTGTATTGTCTTTTCTGGAAACTTTGCATAACATGTTACCTTAGTAGCATGCTAAACATCACATCTATTAACTGATTCTGATATATTTTATACAATTTTCTCCTGTACAAATTGAAAACTCATAAACATAGAATTACATTAAGTAAAAAATTGATGAGAGATATGATGATAAGTTTTAACAATATAATAATTAAATAATTAAAAGTTTAAACCTATGAATTCTAGACATGGGTCCACAATTTGTCCCATGTATTAAAAACATGTCCCTTCTACTAAAAACATGAATATCAAAGAGCTTTTACAAGAGGTAGTAACAGATTTATGACTTTCCCTCTCTCAATAATTTAATTCATGTAAGATTTTTAAAATATTTGATTTAAGAAAATGTGGATATTTTTACTTTCTTGGAAAAAAAGGCATTTTAAACAGCAGGATGTAATTTCAGACTATTTGCAGTCAAGAGGCCTCTGCTGAGCAAAATACTCATTCAATTTAGGAATGCAGATTATAATAATTTTCCTATCTCCCTCACAGCAGGATTCCTGCCATCGTTTTGCAAACCCACAGGTTGCAGTATTGAATGACTAGCTAACTTCAGTTTCAGGTAACACATGCTTTAAATGTATTCTCATTAGCTCAACATAGTTATAATGCAAAGCTGCTTAGTTTCACCAAGTGAAATGGGATACACTTAAATTGCCTCATCTAATACAATATTCCTTAATACATGCAAAGTGGTTTATGATGGCAAAGCTTGTAGAGCATGAAAATCGGCAGGGAAAGTAAGGTTTTCTGGCTAAAATTGTCAAAAAGAAGTCTTATTTTATATAATTTCTTTTTAAAGAGGTTAAGAATGAGGAACGAGAGATTGGAGTAAGAAATAATCAGTCTACAAAAATGTAAATTTAGTGTATTAACCTTTTGATATGTCAGCTCTACCAAACAAGAAAATTATCAACTAAAGCTGTTGGGTATTTTTTCAGTAATACCCTTTGCACTGTAAAATTAAATGTAAAATACACAGTGGTCAAAATGTATTGCAGTAAGAAAAAGTATTCTTCATGCTATCTCTTCTATACAGAGAGTTTTATATTGTACACCACATTTCCATTTGATAGTATTATTAATCCAGCTTGGTGTGGCTATATTAATTTGCAAGGACTTTTTAATTTCAGACAGGGCCAAGGAATTATTTATCTCTCTTCCTCTTTTAAATGCTAAGTGAATATATCCCAATCTTGTATATCTTGCAGACACAAAACCTGGTTTCAATAGGACCCCAGGACAACTGGTAACGTCATTTGCTTTTTTTCCCAATATCCTGCACCTGCATTCTGACCATAGGGCTATAAATCCTTTCCCTACATCCCTTACCAATACTTCCAGATAACTCCAGAGAGGAGCTAAGCTGCTACAGGCTTTTCAGATGACACCCAAGCGAATATCTCACTTTCTACAGATGTAACCAGAGCCATCATAAAGATGTTGCACTGCCTAAAGGAAAATGGCTCCTGGAGAAGAGCATCTGGCTGAGAATGAATTTGGATGAGATCCAGACAATACTGGTTGAAAGATGAAATGATCCATACAGCCAGTTGAGCAAGATTCCTATGTTCATGCCTTAAGCATTAGTTTGCAATGAGGCTGTTCATATCCTTGGAAAAAGGCAGGATAAGCACATTGCTCAGCTGTGGCCCCAGAGAATGAACTAAGAAATCTTCACAGTCCAATTAAAAGCATCTGCAACATAGGTTTTTTCAGTCCTTGTTAGTTTTCAGTTTGCTTACAATATGAGGCAGCAAGAACAATAAAATCTAGAAAACACTTTCATGCCTCCAGGAAAAAGGCCTAGTCACAAAGAACTCTGCTTACTTTCTAAGAGGTTGCTACAACTCTATGTATCCAGGGCTGTTTCACTCTTCACAGCCAGAGAACATTGCTCCCACAGTGCAGTATCTCCAAGGCTCCTGTTTGCATCAGGATAGACAGCACTAATCTTGTTCTCAAAGGTACAGCCATTTTGGATCTCCTGGTATCCACAATTGCTTTTTCATTTTCTGTAAATGGACAGCTTCTACAAGAAACAGTCTGAAACCTTCTGAGCAAAGAGGGCTCCTGAGAGAGGCATAATGCTTCTCTTCTGGTTGTGCTGTGAGCTTTTAGGGTCTGTACACACTGCAGAGGCCTTTCAACAAAGAATTTGACTTCCAGAGGTTCTGTACATCTGCTAAAATTAACACTTCTACTCTTGGTGAGAAAAAGGTTAAAGACAGGTGATGTAAACTCTTCGAGGTCATACAAATGTCTTTCATCTGTGAAATTTCAGGATACAACAGCTCCTACAGTTATGAATAACTGGCAAGTAGAGATGAAAGCATAAGTGAAAGCTGTAAACAAATAATATCCCACGAAAACACACAATTGAAGTCACACACAATACTCTTGAGCAAGCTGGAGTCCAGTTTCAGGACAGAACAGGTCTTTAAACCTGATCCAAAACACTGACGGAAAGTTACAAGTATCCTTATGGAGGATAAATACCTGCAAAACTGTTGGTATTCACTGTAAAAATCTGGAACCTTCTCTCTGGAAGCATTATCTTTGTTTTGCTCAGACTCCTCAACAGGGAGCAGAAAAAGGCATCCTGGGGTCTCTCCCATGAGGATTTTATTGGTATAAGCAGACACCTGCAGTTTAGCTCCATAGATTTCCTGAGGTCACAATATGGCCCAAGTAAGATGTGCTCCTCTAAATATTTCCCTTGTATTTCCTCCAGTTCACATTCAGGAGTAAGCAAGAACGAAATAGCAATACAGCTCTTCAGCTTTTTGCCTTCTTTACTGGTGATTTCATACATTTGATTTTTGGTGGATACTTGTCAGAAATTTCTGTCTCAAAAACAAAGATGCATTCAGAGAGTACTCAAATCATCCTGTTTATTTTCCATATATGTTTTGCATATATGAACTGGAGCATTGATCTTAACTGGTTAATCTTTGGGCCTCGTAAGTAAAATATATTCCTAGAACATTTTCCTCCTGGTAATGCATTCCTTGTAGTCTCGTATTGGCTCACCAGCTGTGCTGCTTATCACAGCTTCATTCACTTTATGAAAACTCTTTTAAATGTTCTCCATTAAAAGCTGTGTAGAAAACTTAGTGCACGCTTGTGAGACACTTGTAGGAACATGTAGTTATTGGGAGGAATAAAATAAAAAATGCAAAGCTACTATTCAATTGGTATGTGTACAGCCATGCTGTGTTTATTGCCATCATGAATAAAGCATTTGTTTTTCTAAATTGTGTGTATATTCCTAGAGGGGTACTTAAAAGACAGAGCTTTCTAGAGGAGACATGAAAGCTCCGAATTTCTCCTGTTTCATTGTTCAAATCATAAGGTATAATCATAAATCCTGACTTCAGTCTGACCAGCTAAATGGGCACATGGGACCTTGTTAGAAATCTGGGAATTTCTTTCCCTTGACCATTTATATAGCCCAGCTCCTTTAAGAAATGAGCAGCCAACAAATCCATATCACGGTCTAGTGGTGTTTTCCCCCCAAAAATGCCCTTTCACTGCAGGAAGTCTTAGCAGAGACAGGGCAGTGAACACTCCAAAACACTTTCCTGATCAGCCTCTGCCTCCTGGAGCCTTTGCAAATCAGAAGCTGCAGTTGTGAACATTTTGCACTCAAGGGGATATAATGAGAGCTGACATGCTTTGATCTGCTAGGAGACTCACAGGAAATAGTGACATAAAAATACTGGCTTCCCTGGGGAATTTATGCTTGTTGATTTGGTTGGTCCTTTTTTCTATATTTTGAACTGTTACTTGAAAGCTTAAATCCTTCTTCCTTCCCTAAAAGAGAATTACCAACCCAACAGCAAGATGTGTATACTAAAGCGTGCCAAATGCCTTCTGAGTCCATCGTCACTGTTCTGATAGAGGGTGGCATTTTCCCTCCTTTATTAGTATTGTGGCATCTTCATGAAGATCAAGAAGACTACTTTCTTAATGGTCTTGACAGAGTGATCCCTGGTTTAACAGCTTTTACTTCAAATACCTCTTAATATTTCAAATATACCAAAACTATGTAAACATTTTTTATGAAAATTTAATCGCAAGTTTCTTTTAACTTACTAATGCAAAAGGAAAAAAGAATAAGTATCTTTCCTTATTGTTTTTGATTTACTGTTTTACCCAAATTTTATATTTTGTAGCACAAACACTATTCTCTGATTTTTCCTCCTTGCAGATTTATGTGTGTCGAAATGAGGTAGTAATGATATTTTCTTCTCATAAAGCACTTCCTTTTACATCTGTGTGTATTGTATGATTCCATCACATGGTAATATATACATATTTCTATGTGAATGTCTGTTGCAACTTCTTTGAAAGCATCAGCTGCACCCTCATGAAGTCACAAGGATATCATAAATAAAGCTTGGATATCTGCTATTTTAACATCTTGTGGCTGTAGCATTCTAAAACTATACAAATTCATACAATTGGTAGAACATTCTGCTGTAATTTTGTTGTCCAATATTGTGTAACACTAAGTTATTCCTAACTTATGCCCTTAAGATCAAAATTTAGTACCCTTACATATGCTTCAGAATTGTTGGCATGGTCCTAGAAGGAGGTAAATACCTGAAGTATAATACAAGCGGAATCTGAATAGCGAATCCTACCACTTGAAGATTCACAAGCATCTTAGCTTGCAAGAAAGCTTGTCACTTCAAATCCTGTGATCACCAAACCCAGAGGCATTGCTATATTGGCTGTGTTGTGTATCCTGCTAAATCTTGCATTCCACAGGCAGTTCAGATTTCACAAGAGAGGTCTCTCCAAAAATTTGTGGTCTGCATTGATTGGCCAATGAAAGTTTCTTAGTAATCTTGTGATTCTCACCTGAGAGCATGGGCAAGCTTTTCTTGGTTTGAGTACTTAGGCTTTAATTAGGAAAAAAATTGAATGGAGACTGAACTCTAAAATTTGCATCTAATTTTCAGAGGTAACCAACACCCAAGTCTGCTTCCTAACACCAAGTCAGCAGAGATTTTGAAGCCATAGGATAATATATAGAAAGTGTATTCACTAAAATACTTCAGTTTTCACTGACTTGTTCTCATGCATTTGCATTCTTATGCTACCATGGATAGAAATGACATTTCGTGGTAAATGGAAGAAAAACATGGAAAATAAATGGACCATGTACTTTATCCACTCCTACTTACTGTTCCATATCAAAAATGCTTATTTAATATTTCAGATCCCTGAACACCTTAAATCTGTGGATGTTTAGAAAAAAGGCTTTTCTACTTTTGCAAAATTCGAAATGTCATATGAAAATCACCCCATTTGTGATTCACATTGAAAGGCTTGGTACTTTTCAATTTCATGTTCTAAAAATGGCAGGGATCTGAAGTTTATTTTCTTCCTATCTTCTCTTAAAAAAACTCCTCCAAACAACCAGAAAAATTGTCCCACCTAAATAGCTATTCCTTTCCTCACATATATCAGAGATTTTAAGTCATTTTCAGAAGTTATTATAGCTTCCTCCAATCCTCTTATTCTCAGTAACTCTTGGAACTTGGCAGCTCAATCAGGTGTGAAAAATAATCTAATTTTCATAAGCACACTAAATATGTTAAAAGTTGGGTTTTCAGCAAATAGATGACATCCAATATTCTTTCTTNGAGCAAATCCAATTTTTTTTTTTTTTTTTTTTTTTTTTTTTTTAAATCAGTGTTCATTTCAAGATAGTTGCATTACCTACAAATGACAGTGAACTGACATGGAGGACTGGAGCATTTTTGTGCTTATACAAACTGTGCTGGAGACTTGAAGACATGCATTTGGAGTCTTTGTCCCTGTTTCCAAATATCATGACTCCTTTATTTAGAATATGACTACATCTCAAACTAAAAATAAAATAAGGAAACATTTTCCTATCTTTTTTTTCCCTCACAAAATGAGTAGATCTCACAGGCCCGAACTTGAATTGTACAATCTGTTCCTTGGCCTCATTGGAGGGACTGAGGAGTTTTCCTGCCTACAAGCATAAGCATGTAGCAGAAGTCTCTAAATTGAGAACTTGCTCATTTTAAGCTGATTCTGTAATCAGAAGCCCAGATCTGAATCACACTCTGGAAATGTTTGTCTCTTGGCACTGATTATAGGGAGAGTTTAAGGTGACTTCAGCTCCCAACTTAGGCATTTAACTGAGAAAGTCATCATGATGGAAAGTGAATCCAGTCCCTAATGCTGCCACATTCCCACTCCAGATTCCACATGAAACATGGTCACAACCAAAGAGGATAGGGGTTATATATGACCCCAAGCACATAGAAGCTCTCCTCAGACCTTGATTCAAAATGTGCCAGAATGTTTAACCTTGGAAAATAAAGACATATGGAAATATTGACACAGCCTTGAAATCTGTAGCTCAAACATGTCTGCAGTAAAATGTATTAAGCTTGTAGCTTTAACACAGGAATAGGATGATGCATAACTCAATGAACACGAGAGGTCTTTTCCTTTGAACCTCCAGGCGGCAATGCTTAACAATATATAAATACCTCTTTGTCACTTTCATGAATGCTTGTTTACAAACCCCTCAATCCCACTGAGCGCAAATAAAAACTGACAGGTAACACTGTAATTGAAGGTGTATGTGTATAATCTGCAGTGCTTGTTTGTTTGTGCAATGTTGTGTTGGGCTGTGCCAAACACAATGGAAAAAATGGGACCATTGCAGTGATTCTAACAAGTTATTTGGCTGTATGCATGATGCGATCTACTTCTGGGTCTCGTGAATGCATTCAGCTTTACTTGTTAACCAACAAAACATTATTTATTAATGACTTCTTCATGCTTTATTAAGCCAAATTTCAAAACACCTCTGTGGGACTCTAGGCATCTTCTCTCTTTGTATTAAACCCTTCTAAAGAAAATGAAAACTTATGCATCAATGCTGCAGATAAAACTCAGTAGATATCAGTTCAATTTCTCTTGATCCTGGCAGATGATGTTTCTGAATATTTGTGAAAGCACAGCACTTGATTGTGTGCTGGCTTAAATTGAAGCATTCTGCAATCTCAAATGTGTGTAATTAGGGTGCCTGAGAAACCTAACAAGGCTACTGCAGTCTCCAAAGCTGAAGGAGTGCTCAGATGGCAAAAACTGACAAGTTCACTGTAGAAGTAGAATTCTTGGTTTTTTCTATGAACTGGTGCTCCATGTCAGAAGGAAAGGTTGCTTCATGGGAATATTAACATTAGGTAAAGTAGTAACAGGTTGAATTGTCTGTGACTTCTGTGGTTTGAGATAACTGGAATGGCTCAGGAAACTAACACTGCAGTACGACAAGCTTTTTCACCCTTGATCTGATAGAACATCTTGTTCTCTAGCACTAGTGTGAGATTCAAATCCAGCAGTTCTGCATATCTAAACCTGTAAGAACATCCTAGGACATATTTCATGATTCTTATACATGCATTACTATTTAACATCAATTAAGCAACACCAGCCTTTAGACCATAGAAGTACAGACAAAATGGTATTAACTTGTGATTTTATGTAGTTGAAAAAATGGTCATTCCAAGAAAGTTAGCATGTTCAACAATTTTTACATGAAAGAGAAGCCTTCAGATAAAGCTCCTAGTTTATTATCATCTTACATTTGGAAATGAACTGTTTATATGTGTAGTTTTTAAAAAGGTTTTGGTTAACAGACTTAATAATGGCCAATCACAATCACCTTATCAAAATAAGCAGAAATCATATTAAAGTACCTTAATCTATAAGAACATAAAACAATTATGAGTCAATTCCTTCTATGAAACAAAAAAAGAAGATATTTAATATCTGAAGTGACAGACACAGCAATTTAGCTGTTTAAATCTAAAGTTTTGTACAGTAGAAATGACATTTTTTACTGAAGATGGGTTCATTATAGGCTTCATTGGAGAACAGAAATAAGGTGTAGAGCCTTATGCTCTCAACTCACCCTAGCCTATGTTTCAGATAAAAAAAGTAGCAAAATCTGACCAAAGACACAGGCAAAATAATATTGGGTTTGTTTCCAACTCCAGCAACAGAAATCTATGGAGAAAACTTCCTGGAGGGAGTTGTAGATAGATGATTTGGACACTGCATAATCACTACTGCTTTATTTCCTACTTTCTGTTTGTAATTACTACCAGTTATGAATATCTAATGTGAGCTTGTTTTGCATTTTTCCTTTTTCTTTCATCTTGATACTTTCATCATCTCTCACAACATCTGAGACATCAATGTGAGGCAATGGGATGGTTGGGGAATGTCCCATATCGTTACCATATCACAGCAAACATAAATAATTGGGAGGACAGATCCTCAGCTGCTGCCTGTGAATGAAGCTGACCCAATTTTGGTAGAAGCTGTCCAGCTACAGGCTGTCATGCAGAGACCTCTTGGCATAGAGAATTCAGTACCACTCTTCAGCACTGAAGAGTGCCAGGCCTCCCTGTTGGAGTGCTTTGTCCCCTTTTCTGCCAAGTAGACACTGCAGCCTGGTTTGTCTCTTTCCAAGTGGGTGCCTCATCATCAGAGAAAGAGTCCTGCCTGTCTGGTGCATGGTTTTTGTCTGGCACTAGCTATAAAGCTGTGAAATAAACCAGGGATAGTAGAATAGGGCTCTGCTCTTTCTCCTCTGTTTATATTTTGTGATAAATAATTGATCTTGTTACAGATGTTAGCCTGTAAATCCCAAAGGGAATGAAGCACCCCTCCTAGCCCAGGAAAAAATTCTGAAATGACATAGAGGCAGGATCAAAATTAAAGCCACATCCTTTCCATTAGTGCTTCCTGATATTTAGCTTGGTTAAGTGCAGAGGGTTACTCTTTCAAGGTGTGGGGATTTTTTCCCCCATATTTTTCAGCTACCAGAGTTATTACAGAATTTTCTATTCCCAGCCTTCCTAATGCATTGCCTATGCTACATGCAGAAGACAGTGTGCAGATGATGAAGGGGTGTAAAGTGTGTCATTGTAGTGCTGTGCCCCGCCGTCTGCTCTAGATCCAGCTCAAGAAGCCTTTGACTGCATAGAGGCCAAAGAAAAGAGGAAATCTGGATTTCTAAGAAGTGTAAGGCATTGCAGGCTGGTCACTGATATCATGGCACTTGGGAATGCTGCAGGTATTGTCTTAATAGCGGCTATTTGTTCTATTTACACTGCTGTTTCTGTGTGCTCAGAGATTTATGCTAATAAGAAAGTAAAACTAGATGTCACATTGAACCTTTAATCTATTTAGTTACTTTTTCTCTTAGTGTAAAAAAGATGTCAATAAAATGTTGTTTGTTTCAGAACCAGCTGAACATAATTTGCCACTAAGACTTAACTAGGGTCCAGAAACTCAGCAGTAACTCATTTTAGACTAAAGGGAAGCAGTTGAGAGCTTGTCAGGTCCCTCTAGATTACAAGGGAAACAAGCAAGTCTGTATTGTACAGATTTCCCAGGAGGACACAATTAAAAATTATCCTATTCAGGAACTACTTTATATGCTTTTGTTTTTAATAAAGCCCTTTGAGACCAGTAGTGGTATAATATTCATACTGCTTTTGGTCTGTGTGTGGTCTTCATGCTGCTTGTTGTCAGCCTACCACACTTTCTTCTCAACTGTTTGCTGTTTAATGAGAAACTCAGGATTAGATGGAAGGTCACTTTTTTCATAGATTCAGTACAAGCACAACACAGAGAAATACAGTTTCATTTATTTGATTTCCAGAAATCTGATTTCAGATGAGTGCTGTGATGTGGTGATATTAATATTCCTGTGAACACATCATTTCTTCAAAATATAAGTTGTATGACTTACGGTGGCTCACACTGTGGCATTCACCGCTCCCTGAGGACAGCAGGGCCATGGCAAGCTTCACTGGCCTCACCCATGAGCTCATTTTGGTATGCACTGTCGCTGACATTGATGCCTGACACACTGCCAGATCACCTGAGCTGTGCATGTGAGAGAGCTCATGGGTAATAGTGAAGTACATTTCCACTTCTAGTGTTGTTCAGAGGAACGTGCTGTGGATGGAACCATCAGCTGGGACAGAAATGTGGTGAAATTTGGGTTCAACCCACCACTGTGAACTCATGAAGCCAAGGACAGAAAAATCTTCATGTCTTAAATGGCTACAGTTACTGGCAGCTTTGTTCTGGAAATCAAAAATAAGGCAAATATGCTCAAAGAGCTGAGTTCTGCGCATTGTTGTTGTGATTTCACTTAGTCATATAATTTTTACCCTTTGTTGTACACATGTGCTGCCCATAATTCTATATCACACAGGAAAATATAACCTATTGCATATGCAGTAATGAGAAAGAAGAAACTGCCCAATCACATAAAATTAATACTTTAATGACTGGACTTTTGTTTTGTTTATGTTTGGGGGAAAAGCATATGTGGAAAAGCTCTTCTGTATCCTCAATTACTGCTGCTCCAGGCTATGTCTGCTGTTGTAGCAGTTCCAATAAACCTACAGAAGAGACTCACTTTTGTGTTGACAGCACATTTGCTGGTATTTCTGCAGCAGGTCAGTAATGTCTTTATTGTGTAATGTTGTATTTTAATATTCAATTAAAATTTCCATTGAATTGACAAAATGGACTTAGGAAATTCTGAAGACTATTTGCCTAAAAGTACACGAGACTGTTCTGATAATCACTGCTACTACACTATTCAAACTTAATCAAGAGCCTCACCTAATCACAACAAGAAAAGTAGTGAGGCAAGAGAAAACATAAATACATTCCTTTATAAAGGAGTCTGTTGTTGAATTGAATCTCATTTCTCTGTCATGACCATGTCCTCTCTCTTTTCCTGCCAACACCACCACAATGTCTCTTCTGCCTTTGTTGATTTTCCCAGCTCCTTTCTGTGTTGTCTTTTGTTGTTGTTGTTGTTTTCCTCTCATTCTCATGTTCTCTACTAATAACAAATAGTAGAGTGCCTTTGTGATGAGAGTAGGAAGGTGATGAATAGTCCAGTAGTCAGATTTCAGAGGCTTCACACAGGGTTTGTGTGAATTCTTTTTTTGTCTTGTTTTGTTTATGCCTTTCATAACAAATGTGTTTACAGCCTGCAGGTTAAAATGAATGAAAGTAGCAAAGAATACATAAGATAAACCCTGTATGAGTAAGTGCACCACTAACAGGCAGCAAGACTTGCAAACACAAGACATTCCCACTCACCCATTGCTCATTTCTGCCATCCCCACAATGTAATCTCCGATGCCATGATACTTGATGTGTTTCTTAACACCTCAGTTGCTGGAATCGCTTAGTGCTTGAAGAACTATTCTTCCATTCAACATTTCTCAGTTCTCTGAGTTTAATTAGTGTGGGAGAAAGCCTGCTCACTCCTGTTCACTCTTATTCACCAAAAAGCTTCAGGGAAATTGGAGGATATTTTGTTTCCAGACATCATCAGTTGATATTCTTTTGGCACTTTTAACATGATTTCCTCAGGACCTTACCCCATACAAAGAGGTAACAAGCTTATGTAATGTAGTGCACTGCCAGATGTGCTGTGGGATTGTGTTCATAATATTTAGCAGCTCTTGCAACTGCTCCACAGAGGAAGCTTGTTTCAGCCTCCACAGTCAGACACTGCAAGCAAAACAAATGACAAAACTTGGGAAAAGCCATAAATAGGAAGCTCACAATTCAAGATACAAACAAATCCATAGGGTTACTGTTTGAGAGAATAATAATAATTTCAGCCCTTTGGAAAGACAAGGATGGAATGAACTGCAAACATTTCAGTCTTCCTCATTCTATTGCCACTGGCCTTTTAGTTCTCCACTGCAGTGTGCAAAAAAAAAGTGAATTGGCACTTTCAAATGTACTTCTGTGACTCTACAGATGTGTTATTAGTGTAGATTTTTCAAGGTACAAAAGGACTGTGATTACATTATATGAAAAAAAGATACAGTGGGTATCTGCTTGCAGATCATTCTTCCTATTTACTGCAGATGATGAAGAATAATTTTAAATAAAGGTGAGCATTCGGAGAGCACACAAGAAGCTTTTACAGGGAATAAAATCTGGGGAATGATGGGTTGGGGAGAGTGAAAGGGTTAATTGCAAAAGCAATAAAGCCCATGAGAATTGTCACAGAGTGAGGCAAGGGCTTGCTGGAGGGAGGTGTAGGGGTCAGTAGCAGAAGGACAACCAGCAAAAACTAAAACTGGCATTTTTTATCTCAGCATTTCTTTGTACTTAAATCATTCATTCCACCTACTGATGTATTTGCTTCTTCTTCCCTGGTGGGATCTTCACAAAGGTCTGGTGCACAGTCTGGTTTCAATTACACTCAGAGCAAAGAGAAAAGACTGATGCTGCGTGGAGACCTGGCCCTAGTCTGCAGTGTCCTAGAGATGCTGCTGTGTGCTCCCCTGCACTCTCAGCACACTCACATGGCAGGGAGAGCCCTACAGCATGCTTTTTACCTACATGCCTGAGCTCTCTCCTCTGAAAAACAAGGGCGCATGGAGAAATGACAGGTTCTTGTCCTGAAATGTGGCCAAGATAAGCATACAGGGACTAGGGTAGCTTATTTCAGCATTCACTTCACTTGTTTGGAGGTGTTATATCACAGTATTTAGTTCATGATTATATACTGGTTTTTTCAGACCTCTGCTTCGTTCACTGCATGAGGGACTATGCACTGAGAACAAACCAGCAATACACTGAAAAAATATGCTAATCTGCCTGTCTCATGTGGTAAAAATGGAAGTTATGTCAGCTGAGGCAGAAAAATGCAGAAAGAAAGGCACCTGAGACTTCAAAAGTGGATACAGCAATTTTAGCAGTTACTGCCCACCAGCTGTTAATTACTATGCTTTAGCTGGAGGATTCTGCCTTCACAACTGAGTTAACAGCTTAAAACAAGCCCACTGGCTTTGTGCTGAGGCTGACTCAATCTCTCAGTGAGGACATTAAAACAAGCTGTGGATGTTGTAACAGCAAGGGAAGGCAACTTCATAAATTGCTTCAACTTTATCCCAAAGAAGAAATACCTGGAGAGAAAACACTACCTTGGGTTTTTCTTGGTCTCTGCCACAGGGTTCCTGGTGATGGTGGGTAGGTGACTAAAATTTTTTCACAGTTGTCCCCTAAGTGCATTTTATTCCCCATTCATTTTATTTGTCTAAGCAAAAGGAAATATTTGGGGCCTATTGGCAGAACAACTCTCAACTGCAGCTGAAGGTCCTGGGTAGCTTTCCCCAAGCATGCCAGTGGAAAGGGGTCAGGTTGAAGGCTTCTTGGACTGAGTTTCAAGTTCGCTGTTCCATTTGACAATCCCCCTTGCACACCTGTAGGTCAATTCCCTGTCATGTGAGGGGACACTGGCAATACTCTCATCTTACACAGGCATTGTTAAGGCATGTTTTTCAGGTTTTGAAAATAACTTCACTACAGAACGTTTTCATTTAAGGAAGCTGTCATTCCTATTAGAGGTAGAAAGTGAAATTCAGCCCATCTGTTGTGTACCGCTGTCCGATTTCAGCTTTTTCCCTCATGCTTGTAAAATTCATGAATGTGACAAAAAATATAACAATTTTTTTTTAAAGTTGCTCTTCAGAGCATGTGGCAAATGATTCTTGGATATCCTTTTCACACTTTCAATGTGTGAGTGAAAGGATGTATGAAGAGACTTTTCTGCTTTTTCTTTCCTTTTCTTTTCCTTCATTCGAGTGTATAATGCCTCCTTTCCCAACATTACCCAGCGCCTTTCTGAGTGTGCCCTGTTGTCTGCATTGGTTAGCATTGCTCTGTCAACTCAAAGTAGTGTTGATTAGGAAGCTGATATGGTTGCTAACAAGCTGTATCTAATGTGTTGATTTCAGTCCACAAGACAAACTTTTTCAGTACTATTTAAGTTGATAGTGTAATAAAATGCATGGTTGATTTAGTCTTTGGAAATTTGCCTTGCATCATCACTAGATGTAAGAATTGTTTGCATTCCTATGATCAGATCATCAAACAGTGAACCAAGCAAGACCCACCAGTTCAGTTACCTTCTTGGGTGCTGCTTAATGGTGACACTGCATTTGTGATGAAGAAACAGCAGTTTGAAATATCCCCTACTGATAGTGCCAGAAGAAAGCTGGAAAATCTCCAAAACTCTCTCATTTTAAAAACATTGCTGAATTTCTTTGTGAATATATGAATATACATATCTTGCTTATTTGAGCAATGAGATTTTTTTTTCTCACTTGACTGTATTTCTACTTGTAGTACATATTGGTTCATAAAAAGATTAAAGCCTACCTCATATATCAAGAAGGGTGAGAGGTGGGAATTTCACTGTTATGTGTATTAAAATTAGGAATTTATATCTTTTATCTATATTACATTTTGCAAATAAGAGGAAAGTTGGAGAAAAGCATACACTCTATATGATGCATGACTGAATTTCCACTGTAATGGAATTGTTCCAGAATTGAAGGATACTGCTTAGAAACATCAGGAAGCTGATTAGAAAACAGAGTAACAAGTCAGTAAAATCAAAAAGCCAGATTTATTTTAGGAAACATTGTGTATTTTCTGATGTTGGTGGGCAAACCACAGAGATACCTCAGGCTTTAGGAAGGAAATATTAGCCTCCCAGATCCTGCTGCTACCTTCCAACAGGCAGCCAGGGAGGCAGGTACCCACCTGAGCAGGGTCTGACCTGGCCTTACCCCTGCCAGTGACTTCCTTTCAACTTTTGTCTTTGCTCAGGAAGGACAATCACAACCACAATTACAGAAGGACTCAACAGGAGAAAAGTTTGAAGGTAATGACAAATTCATGGATGGATGAATGGAGAAAGGCTTCCTCTTTTTCCTCCACTGCTGAGCTGTCAGTCAGCCAAAACAAATTAGAAAGTGAAATTTATGGCCCATGTGAAGCCAAGAGAAGGGAGAACATTAGAAAAGCCCCTTGACTGCAAACCCAGGTGAACTGGATGCAAATTTAACAATGTTATTACTGCTCAGTGAGGAGGATTTCTCAGGGAAAAAAGGCAATAAGCACAGAAATATCCTTGGGCAAGTGTTAGTCTCTAGCGTGACCTGAACAAACTCAGTTTTATTGTGAGCCATGTCAACAAGGACCTGAGCCTATAAGACTTGCAACAGTAACAAAAAAGCAATTTATGCAAAATGAGGGCAGTCCTCATCTCATAGTATCTAGAGATTATGCAGTTTTATAGGTGATTAATTTTTTAAAAAAGGACAAAAGAAAAAAGGTTTACATAAGTTATTTAAAATCTTTTTAGTATGCTGCGACTGGGGAAGTATTAAGAAAACTAGAAAGGGTATGGCAGTTGAGGAAAAGGCAAGGCATTGTGGGAATATGGGATGAAATAAAGCAGGATTCATTTATGTAATTATTACAGAGACACTGTAGTCATACAGTACTTAAAAATTATGCCATGTTTTCCCAAAACAAACCTGTCTTCATGAAGATAAGTTTTTATCTTTTTTACTTCGTGTTTTTATTGAAACCACAATAAATCAAAACATATAAAGAAATTAATAGCTCTTTCTAAAACACTGCAACACTGTTTAAATTAGACTGCTCCAGGTTTGTTTTGTCTTGAGTTTGTTGTTTTGTTTTTTTTTTAAATTCATAACATCTTCAAAATTACTTAATCTAGTCATTGTGAGCATAGCCACTCTGAACAGAATTGCATACTGCTACCTTTATGTATATTAATCAAAATTGAAAGACATACAGCTTTACACTTTGGAAAGCAGTCAGTAATGCACACTGAGTGGTCCATTTGATATGCATAGAAAGATAACGCAAAGTATTAAATCAGCATTTAATATCAGATTTCTTTAAGTCTTAGCTATCTGACATCATTAATCAAATTTGGTGTATAAAGTCATAAATATTTATATTTGTTTTTAAAGTAATAAACAGCCACATTTTCTGTTACTATACAAAATATTAATTATGGTAGAGACTTCCAACAGAACTGAAGCAAAATGGACATCTTGAGTTAAATTAGCCTAGCTATGAATGCTTAAAACAGTAAAGGATTTTGAATGGACTTCAGAAAGTAGCCGTGGGGACTTCCACACAAATGTTTTTTTTTTTTAAAAAGGATGTCCACATTCATATTGTCACTTCTGAGGTGCTGAAAGTCTTTCAGTACTTGTTTATTTCAGTTTTTAAAATAGTTTATCCATTTTTTATGTTTCTGCACAGGCACCAAAGGATTTTGGCCTTAGGGAATTTAAAAATTTCCTTTAAACAGGAGGAACCACCAAACACTACTATTACTTTGCTGTAGCCACAATACAGCCAGCAGACCATTAAAAACACTAAAGTTAGAGAAGTCAACCTTTAGGTCTGAAATAAAGCAATATCTTTCAAATCTATTAGTAAGATCAGGCCTAATTGATACACACTGGTTATTGGTATGTATCTCATTAACTCTGAATCATTTTCTGAGCTTCGGTTTCTCAGTCCCAGGGTCATGGACGAAGCTATCCATCCTGTGAGCCAAATCCCTAATCCAGGGCTGTGGCTCAGATTTTGCACCTACACCCACAAGTTTGCTATTTCCTTCTGTTTTGCTCAAACAAAAGTGGCATCAAGTGTGTGGTATGAAGTGGAGATGAAAAGGTGTGATAAAGACCTGCACGTATTGAGGCAAAAGTCTGCTACTCTCAAAGCAGGTTTGGCCCCTGTAAAAGCAGTGACTGGAGCATTGTCTGCTGAATTTCAGTACTGAGAAAACAACCACCATATTTTAACTAATCCCTCAGATTTATGCCTGATTAGCAAGACATTGTTGACGATTAAGTGCTTTCAGACTATATATGTAATCAACTTTTCACCCAAATTTTATAGTTTGCAGAGAAAGTGGTAATTGGATAATGTTGGGAATGTTCCTTCAAAATATAGATATCATTAATTAAATAGTAGCAGCTTTTTAAAAGCCTGTTCCTGGTTTAAAGGCTTTTTTTTCAGTCTAAAATATTTATTTCAGATTTCAGTTTAAGAACAAGAGCAAATTATTTCTGCAACTAAGTAGTTTATAGTTACCTTTAATTTATTCCATCTCTGTCATTATACTGTCCTTGAAACTATTTTCTGTCACTGTCAAACACGATAGCCTTAGGACAGAAATGAAAGTGAGATAATATGTCTCTATGAGCTTTTCTGGTGAAATGTTTTTAGAAGTTTTCAAATGCAGCCATTTGGATTTAAGCAGAAGATGAAAGAACAATGAAACTAGGAGATTAAAGGAACAAAAGCAATTATTTTAAATGTTATTATTCTAACATTCCAGTATTAATCCTTGAACACCGTTATAATTGTACCAAATGATTTATATAAGTAACAAAAAAATTATTTTATGTTACTTCTTCTATTCCTCTGTGAAGAATAATGTCTTCTATCAGTATATTTTCTCTTAATTAGGTTTCCCAAAAATGTGTCACTGTGACATTTCCCTAAATATGATCTTAATAAGAGGCTAAACTTTAATGTTTCATGAGATTATCCAACCAATTCTTAAAAACATATAATACATTAATTTTCAGAAACCAATGTAAGTTCAATGTGTGCTGGTTTTCCATTTCAGAGATAACCTATGTAAAACAAGAAAATCCAAAAAGTAAGACTTTCATTGTTGCAATAGTGTGGGAGGAAGAGTGAGGGTCAGAGATTAGAAAATTTATATTTTCACTGTATTTTTTCAGTGTGTGTGTAGGATTTATCATTTATTTCGCATACGCTAGCATTTTAAGAGATTG
This sequence comes from Pardalotus punctatus, assembly GCA_013400915.1. NCBI lineage: Eukaryota > Metazoa > Chordata > Aves > Passeriformes > Pardalotidae > Pardalotus > Pardalotus punctatus. Next base: position 83,526 of record VZTX01031049.1, on the reverse strand, counting down.
TTTTTTGAAATTTTTTTTTACTTTGTTTAATCACTATTACATTTTCTAGACTGGAATGCTAGTCATTTAAGCTTTGAATTTCCACAGATTGACATCCTTAGAGGTAGACTGACTGACTCAGGGAAGCCACATCTTGTGTTTCAGGAAACGTGATTCAGGCATCCTTGCATTGGTCTGAGTGTTGCAATGTTTTCTTTACACGAAATTACTCTTATGTGTTTGCCTTTTTGTTTTCTCCTTCCTTAGAACTAGCTGCTTTACAAATGCATTTCAAAAGAGTAAATAAGCATATTTTCTCCTTCAAAGAGACAGAAAGAAGGACTGGTTCAACAAAGTCAGCAAACATATTCAGAGGTTTTACTGCTTTAACACAGTTCAAGTTAGCCATGGCCTTTCCTCATCCCTGTTATTTTAATAACATTTCTGATGAATGAGAAATTAATATGTGATAAATGGTTCATATAACATTGGAACATTTGTGTGTAGGAGCGGAGAGTACCAGCCTTCATCTCCACCCCTGGGACACAGCAGTCATTTTGTGCAACCAGGATAGAAGACCCCATTTATCTTGTTGATCTTATCAAAATACATTTTCCTCATCCAAATAAAAGTTTGCTACGCAGGGCTTCTCTTAAATTATCACTTCAGCACTTAATTTCCCTACCAGTGATTATTGTCACTACAGACAAGAACTCCAGTGGGTTTCCAACTTTTCCTGAAGAATATGGTCTGGGTAATGTGAAACAGCAGAAAGCAGTTCAGCTTACCTGCTCTGCTACAGGACATGTGAGGAGGGATATTATATGAGTGTGTGTGCATGCATGTATATATGTTCATCCCTTTAAAAAAGGAAATTGTAGTGGTGCTCAAAATTTTTCAGTCATAGCTGGTTTGCTTGCTTTACACAAACACATGGACATGCAAACATCCACATCTATCTTTATATAATTACATGCATTTCCATATTCGTGTACAGATGTATTTTTTAACATATTCACAACAAATATTCAAATGCAAGTGCATATGTTTGAATTTGAAAATAACCGTCATATTAATAAAGGGATTGAAATAACCTAAAACGTAGTCTTGAAAGGAACTACAAGCAGTTTTACATTATGTAGGCATGCCTTTTTCAACATTTCTTTACCATCAAAATATTTTATAAATCATAAAATCATAGAAAGGTTTGGGTTGGAAGGGACCTTAAATACGAACTAGTTCCAAGTGCCCCATCATGAGCAGGGACACTGGCATTAATCCATGAGCATTTTTATATCAAAACCCCACACAGAGTATGTCTAATACTGAATCACACATAAATAAAATATTTCTCATAAAGGACTATGTAAATGTTAACTAGCATTTTTTAAATGTTTTTCTTAGTTAAATGAGAAATAGTTCTACCAGTATTATTAAAAAGCATGCTTTAAAGAGAAAAAAAAATCAGGTGAAGAAATCTTTTTAGAAGTGCCTAGTAAATGTGGATAACTCAGTAGCTGGGCAACCTGCTGGGGGGACACTGCCTTTAAGGGACACTCGTAGCTTGTCCTTGACCTCAGCAAGTACTGGGAGTGCTTTGTGTCACTGGGAGGAACAAGGGAGAGGCCACAAAGCAGGAATGTGCTTATAAGAGGTTTAGGAAAAACCAGCAGATGGCATGCACGAGTCCTCAGCTGTGGGGTTTGTGTGGCAGGGGGAGGAGAGTTTTGAAACAACAAAACTTTCTTTAGTGCCCCAGATGACTTACTGTGAACAACTTTTGAACACGACTTTAAATATCAAGATTTCTGAAGAGGTAAGGAAAAAGCAAAAGAACTCCAAACTAATGAAAATATTTAGGAAAGGATTTGTCTGAGTCATTAAAAAAATACATCTTTGCAATACTCAGAAAGCTCAGTTCCTATTACAGATACAGATTAAGGATTCTATTGGTATGCACTTTTTGATCTGCACCCTTGTTTTTGCTGAAGTTTTATAAAAACACATTAAAAACATCAGCATTGCAAAAAAAGGTTTAAAAGAACTTTTAAAAGTTCTTCTTGTCTTCTGAAAGGTGTTCATTTCATTGATGTTTGAGTTGGCACAGAAGAAGTAATAGAAACTGCATCTCTGATCACTGGAAAATGGATTCTTGTCAAAGGCGTCAACTGTCCTAACAGTGTGATGTGATGTCTTGCTCTCTCTCACTGCCAGACTCAGCTACAGAAACAGCATAATTATATGAGTAGCAACAATTCCCCTTATCTAATATGAACAGTTGCTCCTGTCAACTGCATTTCAATGTGCTAAAGAAGAAACAGAGAATTAAAATTTATGCTGAGCTTGTTGGTTCATTTAATCCAAGGGAGGTTGTTTTCCTGTTGGGTTTGTGGTGGATTCTTTTGTTCATTTTGTTGGGATTTTTTAATTCTACACATTTTAAAATGTCATCACCTGCCCAGGTGCAGGTGATGAGGGCAGAGCCAGGAGATCCTGCTGCCCAGGGCATGCCTCCTGGCCTCCCCTGGGCACTCTTTTCTTCCTTGCCAGTCTCTCCTGTGAAATTTCTGCTCTGCCTGACTTCTCGTGCCACTGCCATTACCATGACCTCCTGACTGTGGCATTTGAGAACTAATTTTTTTCGAGTAAACTCAGCAGAAAATTCTCCATTTCTGTCTTTCACTGTCCCATAAGTAGATTTCCCAAGTGTAGACATTATTAGCAAATCAGTCCTGATATCCTCATGCTATTTGTAAAGAAAATTGACTAACAGCTGAAAATTCCAGATCCAAATTTATTTACATCAATGAAAGTTCTTCTAGAGAAAACTCTGAATGGCATATGAGATAACCTGAATAATCATTTTCTAAATGACAAAACCCATAAAACTACATGGATATTCATGCCACAAAAGTGAAGTAGTTGTAATAATATTAAGAATTAGGGGACTTTTGCTATTGAAAGATCTAGCTGGTTCTGCACGACTACACTTATTTCCAAAACATCTCACAGAATCACTGAAACAACAAAGACCTGTGGAGAAGAAAAAAAATAAATGTATTTGAGTTAGAGTAGGGGGAACTGGAGAAAATACAGCTAAGAATGATGAATCAAAATTCGTTTTATATTGAACAACCTAATTACAGTGACTATGTTTTTTGTCATTGCAGAATTGATGAATATTTTCTGGAGCAAATAAAAATTTCTATTCCACAGTCATTGTAGTTGTCTAATGTTGCTCTATGCTACTATCTTAGAGGGCTGTGATGGTATCAAATATAAACAGATTACTGCAGACAATCACCAGCCAAAAACAACAAAGAGGCCAGATTACATCTAGGCCTTTTGATCATCAAAGCTTTAATATGCTTTATATGATGTTTCATAAATTATGAGTGTGAAATGGTTGTGGCAATAACATCAAGGCTTACATACTGTTGTAGTAATTATTTCAAAATTAAATATAAGTAAACATATTTAAAATTAATGTATTTATTAAATATAAAGCCCAATGAGTCAAACACAAAGAAATAGCTAGGAGGAGATTTATCATCTGTAGGTCACTTGTATCCTATTTGTAATGATTTCTTTCCTGCACTAAAGAGAAAAGCTAAAACAATTTCATAAAAGTGTCATCTAGTAAAAGATAACACTTTCTTTGGAATTATTTCTAATTTGTTGCAGAACTTCAGAAGGAAATATGCCAGCACCAGGATTTATTTTTCCTTTTTAGTTTCACACATGCTGATTTTCATATTTTGCTGGTCTTGTTGAAATAGTATACATCTTCTGTGAACTGAAGATACTTCATTAGCAGCAATGATACCAACAGTTCAAATTAGAATACATTAAATTCCTTATTATTTCACATTATCACAAAATAGACATCCTCGTCTCTATAAACAAGTAAAAAACATCATCAAAGTTTGAACTCTCACCTAATTTTATTATCTCTACCTGGACTTATAAAGAAAAACAAGAAAATAGAGATCAATATTTAATGCCCTGCTAAAGAAATTCAGGTGAAGGTTCAATGAAGTTAATAATCCTTTCCGCAATAATGAGGAATTAGTACTAAAATCATCTACATTTGATACACTTTATATTCAGCAATGTCATTTAAATGTTAAAATTGCAAGAATTACGGGACCTCTCAAGCTAATATTGATCTAATGGCTCCAGCTCAATGACAGCGTCAATTACTATATACATATATATATATAATATGAAAAGTACTCATGCTGTTAGAAACTGTAGAAGTACACATGCTGTTAGAAACCAAACAGATAGAGCCTCTTTCCAAAATTAAAAATAAAAAAAATAATAATAAAAATCCTGATTTCATTGTAGCTGAATCAGGTTTTAACATAAAATAATTACAGCTTTTCATTACAGAAAATTACTAAATAGTTTACCTGTGTAAATTTTAGACTATTTAAGAAAATTGGTTTAAATGTTATTGAAAAATCCACTACAATTTTTTTTTCTATTTTTATGTTTGGAACAATTGTTCCCTTCCCAGTTGTATTTTTTTATGACCAGCAGTCCAAATTCTGCATTGTTCCATTTAAATTCACCCACTGAAAATGCTTATGCTTGTTATTCCTTCTCTCAGACATTGCAGAGAAGTGAAAGAAACCTGATATTCCTCTCATTTTTTGCACTGTATAATTTTATCTCTTTGTTAAATACGTCCTCGTTACTTTATGTCAGGCCTTGGCCAAACAAAATTACCTTCAGGTGTAGATCACATCCCAGATTATCACAGGGAGGTTTTAGGGAGTAATAGTCAGGCAGTGATCCAATAAACTCACACAGGGCACTTCAGCCACCTGTGTCTAAAGCTACACTATACAGACTGTTTATGACACCTGGGTCAATGCAGTACAGGTAAAGAATGTAACAAATGTCTGCCAGAGCATCCCATTGCTGCATTGGAGGCACTTGTCTCCTGCTTCCTCTGCACCTTCCCAAATGCTCCACAAGGCAGGTCAGGTATTCCTCAGATAGTGCCCAGCCTGTTATGGGTATTGCCAGAAAAAATCTGTAGCAGACCAGCTACAGAAAACAGAGTTTTAATTTCCAGATGTTCATTACAACAAAACAAAAACATTCCCTCAGGGCCAAGAAAGGTCTGAACATTTTCTTATGAACACTCTGAGAGTAGTGTCTAAAGCAAGTCCTCTGGTCTTCAGTTTCTTCAAATCGATTACACATTTAGTAGTAAAATACTTGTAATATTAATGTCAAGCCTGAACCAAAGGACAGTTCAACAGAAATATTTTCCACAAACCCAAACTGAATCTCAATCTTTCTCAACAAAAATCAGAACAGAAACAAAAATGTTGCCTTATTGGGATGTGACAGATTTTTCACTGTGAAGGTCTGAAGACTTTTCCATTGTGGGAGTGGTTGGTGCTGCAGGGATGAGCCTCTGTGATGCTCTGGAAGATCTGTGGGGGTTTCTCATGAATGCTCACAGAGTACCTGAACTATTACACCCAGTGGCTCTTTATATCACTTTCTGACCTCTTCTGTTGAGTTTCAGTGTGCCCTGGGAGTAATTCCAGAGCTGATGTGTCCACTCCTTGGTTAAAACATCTTCCTTCATGCCAGTCATTTGGCACCTTCTGGTTTAAAATGTTGCATTTTTTTTTACGAGAATCGCTGGAGGACAACACCCAGCCTGTCTTCAGTGATGATTGAAAAGAGACCACCCACCACAGTCTGTGAGGTACCCATGAACATTTAGAGATGTTATGCACAGAAATGTGGGACTCTCTTGTGGTAAGAGGCTGTTCTGTCCCTTCCACCTCATGTGTGGGAACATGCTGGATCTGTCTGACAACAGGATGAAAGAAGGTGGCTGGTCCTTGTTGCCTGTTCACTGGCAATATGGGGGGTATATGGAACTGCCTTTGTATTTCTGCTGTCACTGACTTTCCTGTACACAGATGTGCATATTTCTTTTAAAACCTCACAGCTCTTGTCTCCCTGTGACACATTACCTTCTATTTCATCAGTACAGGGAAGAACTAACCAAAATGAAAATGCCAAGGCGCTGAAAAATGTCACAAACTGGAGACTTTTCTCTTCAGGACACATTCTGAAATTTGTTCCAAAAACATACCAGGTCAAGAACGGAAGATGCCTCACAAAATACAGCAAAGCAGAGCATGCATGTGATGGTACCTTGAAAAGGACCACTTAGCTACTTAAATATTGAAGTCCTTAAAATCTCAAATAAATAAGTCTTGCTGCAAGTAGCCAGCTCTCTGTACTCCTAGTAAGACCCACAGCAATACTTTCTACTGCCACTGCCAGTCAATGAGACACGTTGTCTCTCACCTTCCCCTCTCTCCCCCTGTATGGTTTAGAAGAAAACAAGCATTATTGCAGATGGTCATTGCTTCCAGTCTTCTAACGACCTTTTAGTTCCTTTGAAAGACAGCTGCTGCTGTTCTAATATCATATTGAGATTCATAATTATGTCTTCCTACCAGAAAAAAATTACAAGTAAATGTGCTAAATGCTGAATGAATTTAACGTGTTGCACACAGCACTACAAAAATTATCTCCTGGGAGATTCCCCTGTGAAAAAACTATCCTGAGAGATGTGGTACAACAGTAAGAATTAGTGGAGAAACATAACAGTGCTTTTACAAGAGTTTAGGAGTTAAGTCTTCATTAAGGACTGAGGAATCCTGCCCACAATTAATATCCTTGTTACCTCGAAGAAAATAATAACATTTTAATCCCTGCAGGTGGGGAAATGGACTTGCTTGGACATAAACTTCTCCCTAGCTGATGACTCAAATGACTTGTAAATTTGATGATGACTGGCAAGAACCTGCCCTGAAATCAGAAAGTAGGGTACAATTAATAAATTATTTGATCCTGTCCTCCACCGGTATGTTGGGTTCAAGTCCATACAGCAAAGATCAGGTTTCTTTAGTCTAATTAAGGAAGGATGTAATGGGTTTCTTTTCTTTCTAGTTTGCTACAGAAGTCACAGTATTTAAACAAATATTTAATTAATATTCATTTATTTACTCATTAAATTGTAAATAAGGGGAACTGTTCTGGAGTTCATAGTGGGAAGTGCCTCCTGAAAACAACATCTCAAGTACTGAGTTGTAGCAACACTGTGTACCAGGCATTCAGCAGCAAAGTCATTGTTTGCCTTAAAAATTTCTGTAAGAGGGCTTCACACTTCTCAGAACCCAGGTTCTAGACAATAACTGTGATAATCCAGTACAATCCAAAAGGGACTGTTCATCTATACTATAAAACCCAGAGATACTGATGCTATCTTTACTTGCATAAAGGTGTAGGCCTGACAAAGTGAAAAAGGAGGGGATGCTGTGATCAAAAAAGACAATCTACATAATTTTTTCTTTTTTTTTTTTACATACAGACCAAGCCAAAATAGTGAAGGAAAGGATGGAAATAATGATTTATAATTCTATTGATCATGATACCATATCTTTCACCAATAAAATTAAGTCATATATATTTGTTTGTTCTTTATAAATAACTCAGACCCCATCGCTGTGGCAAACAAAGTATTTTTTATGGTACACCAGCAATCTTCCTTTCTGCTAGAACACATAAATTAGTATCTCCTCAGTTAAAAAATTATTTAGTGCTTTTATCTACTTGCTTGACACATACAGAATATATAAATTCTAAATTAACTCTTACTTAAGCAGGTTCTAGCATACTGGCATTGTTACCAGAGAAAAGCTGTATCCAGTATCAGCAACTGATACAACATTTCTGATTTGCTTTTGCAATCTTTTATTTCTACTTGTCCAAAACTATTCTTGGTGCCTTTGTTGATATCACCACAAATATTTTCCTTTCTGATTGATTACAAAGGCTTCCTGGATCTTCAGCTTTTCAAGACTTGGTGTCCCTGGGAAGCACTAATATGTAAATGACCCACTCCCTTTCATGCACTGAGTCTCATGCATATACTTAAATGAATTCATGTAGAATTGCTACCTCCTAATTTTTATCACAGCATGCTAATGCATGTACACTTGTTTGACTTCTTCCTCCAGAACATGATAGGTGTATTAGCACCATGTTGTACAATTCTTCAGCAACTTCACTGCAAGCACTGTGCCTTTGCTTACGTATTTTGAAAATGTTTTTTGGTCTCAATCTACCTTAAGTAATAACACGTCATTACTTAAGGTAATAGTAATAAGTGACTATGTTATCTTTTGTCAAGTATTATATGTAATTATCAAATTAAAATAGCTTGTATTCTTTTTTATCTGATGGGCCACTCAGTTGCCTTATCCAAGATACCAAACCTGGGCAGCAATTGCAGGCCAGTTTTGTACCTTATGCTTTGCAGTAAACTTCTGTATCAAACCGAGATGAAGTAGAATCTGTCTAGCAGACATAAGAGCAGGAGAGCCTTAGTTCTGTATTCTCTGCTCCATTGTTCTGTAAGACCATCTGTACATAAGCACACCTAAAGCTTTCAAAGCTACATAATTTTTTAGCTGAGTGAGTAATACATGAGGAATTTGAAGTGCAGCAAGTGCTACTGAATCTGTAGTGATAGTCTGTGACAGCGATAGTGTTTTCTACCAAGTCTGTGACAATGGCTTCCCTAACACATTATTCAGAAAACTGCCCTAATCTATGGAATGTATATTTGTGTTCTTTTATTGTGCTGTTTTGCTTACTATGTCTCAGTGGAAATAGAATACATAAATCTATGACATTACCTGTTTAATGAGTTTATGATCTAGACACACTCAAATGGATTTATAATCTTGTCGTGGTTTTTTGTCTTATTTTCCTTAAGTGAAGCCTCATACATGGGTAACCAGGGTATCTCAGTTCAGCTTCACAGAAAATGTGGGTGAGTCTTTTGAAAAGTAACACTAAGTGCAATGTTGCTGGCCAGATATGTGTTATGCATGCCATTTACACGGAAATGCTTTTGCTCAGTCAGAGCTTAATAGAGTTCACCTCCTTTCGCAACAAATTATTCCCCTTACCATTGTATCAGTCCTGAAAAATCTTGTCTAGCCTGTCTCATTTTCATTGCTTTTATTTCAAAATTCTGCCAGTTTCATTTGCATTTGCCATATCCTACTTACCATCTTGCGAGCTCCTTGCCACAGACTGACCCTTCTTTCAGATGTTGCTTTTCCACTGGGGACATTGCAGTGTTCCAGACAGGGATATTTGTCAGTTCTTGGTTCAAACAATGATGAGAATTTATTGCTTCATTGACAATCTCTTCTTTGCACGTATCTTACATATTAGCTCACTAATTCATGGATATCAGAAACACATACATCAACCTTGCAGGAAGTTTTGGGTTCTCCCAGATACTGTGTTGCCCTGTATCATACTTCTCAAACATTAAGTGTATTGAATTTATTTTACCCCTGAAATCTGGTGTATTTCTTCTAGCTATATCAACTGGTTTAAAAAAAAATCTTATGCTACCTAATAACCCCCTCTAGTCCTTAACCAGCAATGTTAACTATACCAGAGATTGTTTGGATGAACCTTTTAAATATAAAAACTTTGGGAAGATATATGTGCCAAATTTATTTAAATAGGTCCTACATTTTTACATTATTACAAGCTGTGTATCTTTCCCTGCCTCTGAGACTAGCATTCTTCTTCCTATTTTTAGTGATCATTTTGGAGAATGAAGAGCTTTCAAAATGTCCATAATATTTTAACTTCTTCCTGTAGTCAGACTAATGAGTGCTAAAGGATATAAATTCCAGCAGAAGTGATCATTTTTATCAGTGGTGCAATTTCATTATTCTTATATACATTGGATTTTGTTTTTCTCTCACTTTCTCACTCTCTCTCTTAATGTCCTATTATCTTCTATCAGGAATTCCATGTTTTATCAGTGGAATATATTAAATGCTGCAGAAAGAAAAAAAAATGTATTCCATTATATTACAACTTCATCCCCTTTCACTCTTAGGGAATGTCATTTTCATAACATTTCAACACTTTCAACATACAAGCATGCTAAGTGTATTTTGTTTGGGAGGTTTCTTACTTATTTATTTATTTTTTAGATTAAAAAAAAAATACGAGAGAAGGAAATGCTGCTTCATGCAATATGGCCTGTGAAGCTGAACTGTTGTCATAGCTGGTATCTCATTTTAACTTTGCAGGTCTTGATGAAAAAGGATCTGAGTTCAGGCAGTTATTGAGCGTATGCTCCAGTGACTGCCAGATTGATGCTTCTGTCATACAAGAAAGTGACAATAGTTGCTATGGGTTTCCTGATTCAGTTAATTAGATTTTTCCCTGTATAATTAGCACATCTTTAGAATGAACTTCAAACTATGTCACCAATTTATTTTAAAATTAGAGAAAGTGTTGGAGAGGATTTTATTCCTCTCATTTCTTGTAAATGCCTGTGCTAAGACCCACTAGGAATATCACAGAGCAAAATTGTTAAGAGGTCAGTATGTGATGTGGAAACAGGCTGTTTGACCTAGTTTTGGCTGTGGCTCAGACATCTGAGCTCACTGAAGAGTGGCTGTGAGGAGAATCTCTCTTTGTTCCATTTCTCAGGATTGAGGTGAAGCTAGTGGGAAAGAGTGGGGTAGCTTTGCAATTATATGAAACAGCTATTCAGTTCTAGAGGTCATAGCAGACACAAAAGTATTATCATAGCACAAGGAGGACTGGGTCACTATACAGGGAGGGAAGGAGGAAAGCAGCACTGCAGAGCAAAGAAAGGTACATACACGGTATGAAACTTTCTAAGTGATTTCATTCATATGGGTAATGACAGGAGTTCAAAAGCCTTTGCTTTGTCCAGTAAAGTTTCTACTCTTTCATGGGGTCTTGCAGAACTATTGTAAAAGTATCAAAAGTTTAATTTAAAGAAGTCCTGTTTTCATGCTACACAATATGATACAGTTATGGCAGGAATGCTGTTGGGAATATTTGGCTGAGGTGCTGTAGTTAAGCTGGAGTTCACTCCATAAATCCTCAAACCTTTATTTTTTCATTATTTTTAACATAGGATATGTTGCTGCTTTAAGGTTAAAGAGCATAACGTATGCAAAGAGAAATTTCTCATTTTGAGAGGCTTCTGAAAAAGCACTTCAGCACTTTGTGTTAGCTGAAGCTTTGCTTTGTGCACTGCAGCAGCTCCTGAAAGACATCGGCTAGGCTGCAGCATGCCAATACAGAATTGTTTAAAAGAATGTTAGCATGAGGATACATTTCAGTGAAGTAGAAAGGGGGTAGTGGGAAGGGTAACAATGGGATTGTGACACCCCTGTGTCTGACATGAACCCAAACACATCGAGGGTTGAAGCATCTTTCAGGTGCTGGAGAATACCTGGAGAAGGGCAATGAAGCTGGAGAAGGGTCTGGAGTACAAGTCTTGTGAGGAGCAGCTAGGGAACAAAGGTTGTCCAGCCCAGAGAAAAGGAGGCTCAGGAGAGACCTTATCACTTGCTACAGCTTTCTGAAATGACATTTTAGAGACACGGGGTCAGCCTCTTCTCCCAGGTAACAAGCAACAGGGCAGATGAAATGGCCTCAAGTTGCACCAGGGAAGGTTTAGATTGGACATTAAGGAGCATTTACTTCACCAAAAGAGCAGTCAGTCACTGGAACAGGCTTTCTAGGGAAGTGGTGGAATCACCTGGAAATGTTCAAAAGTTGTGTGGATGTGGCACTTGGACATACGGTTTAGTGGTGAACCTGGCAGTGCTGGGTTAATGGTTGGACTCAACAATCCTAGAGGTGTTTTCCAACCTAAATGATTTTGCGATTCTATGATCCTCAGTGCTCCCTCAGGTACCATGGCATCCATGGGCTTGCTGGTGTCCCTGCAGAGGGTGCTGCCTGCACTGTGCCATTCATTCAGTCTCCTCACACCCTTCTGCTTTCCCTTCCTTTCCAATAACTCATGGTATTGAGAATGACTTCTCTGCCATTATGGTGATGGAAGCTCAAGTAAGCAGCCTGGAAGACAGTGCTCCGTAACACACCATCAGTCCAGACTTTCCAATGGGAAGTGATAGGGAGCTCTGCTTAAATGCAGATATCACAAAAGAGGTCATGTTATAAATCTTGCCTACACTTTTTTTTTAATGTGAATTAATGTTTGCTACCATTAGAGCACAGCTTCCATATTGGAGAAAAAGGGATGGCAATAAAGACAGCAAAGAAATTCCTGTCATTTCAAGACATGAGATTGTTTGTAACACTTCCTTCTCTCTCATAGAAAAATGTACTAAAATTACTTTTGTGGTAGTTTTTATGCCACTGCTGGCTGCTTTTATAAACCCTACTAATTAATCCAAAATTATTACTTCAAAGAAGAAACACTGAAACTAACAATGCTCGTCTAAATGCAGACAGTGTTGAGAAAAAAATGATGAGATTTTGTGAAAGGCAAAAAGTACAAGTTGACAGACTTAGGATGTCTTACTTTCCTTTAAGAAGTTGTTTTGCCTGTGTGCCTTGAAACACATTGATATTTTAAATTCTCATGTTACTAATTTAGTTTCGTTGCACATACTGCTCTGTAATGGGTAGGAAATTGTGGTATTCCCTGTTCCTATGAACTATAACTTCCAATTATGTTCTTCTGCTATTTAGTTCCCCAGAATATCTTCAAAGTTTGATAATAATTTATATTGTCTGTCTATTAAGTCACTTTTATAGGTTCCAACATAACCAGCACCTGCTTACATGCAGCCTGAAGACTACTTTGGGTGTCTGTGAAGGCCATTTGATATCTGCCTTCTTTTATGGTTGACCTTGAAGGGGAGTTCAGTTCGGTAATTTATGGCAAACAGCATCCAGGAAGACCCATTTGCAAGATTCACTGTCACTTAGTGCTAAACAATCTCTCCTGACTCTGAAGACAATCTGAGTCCCTGACAGGGCAATCCCATAAAAAATATTGCTTGGCCACCCAGGTGTCTTTTCCAATTATCTGGAGTAGAAATTAATACTTTTAAAAGCTGCTAGTTTTTGAAAGGTTATTCCAATTTATTCCAGTAGTTTCTTTTACACATTATGATAAATTGGTTTATTACACTGTTATTTTCAATGTCAGCTTTTTAGAAGATTGAATCATAATGTTGAAACGTTAGAGTGAATGGCAAACATATTATTTTACAGCTGAATAATATATTTCCTCTAAAAAAATTGTGCTCTGTTTTTAATAACAAGTAATTTTATGATTGTATCACTTAGTGCTGTCACCCCACAATATTTATTTCTATGTAGTAAGGACTGGAGGACTTTCTTTTCAGTTGTCAGTGATAGCTTGGACAGGACACAAAATATATGGAAGTACAATAATCCAAATTGTGAGCTGTGCTTTTAAGCACAGGAATTCATGATTTCTCAGTATGAGATTAATATACGGAGCAGCTCCAGGGAGAATAAATGGTTAGGCTCACTTTAGTGAGCTTCTAAATTTAGAAGCAAGTTTTTTTAATGTCGTGTTTTCTTTTTTGATTTTTTTTCTTTTGGTGATAATCTCTGGGTGCTATTTTTGTTCCCCAAATCCTCTCCAACGGATCTATAAAAGGACTGTAATTAGCATTTTAATGGGAATAGTTGAATCTCACTGTTTCCCTACAGCGAGTATATTCCTATTTATGTAGAGCTCAGCAATACTCAAAGACATAAGAAATTCATCGTTTCTTTTTTCCTTTTTTTTTTCTTCTTTTTTTGTTTTGAAACCCAGGAGAGGAGGAGACAGGGTGGGGGAGGAGAAGAAACAAAGCTAAAACTCTCATCCTTTTCAACACTGTATCTGCTTGTAGAACAGTTTCTTTTTCGAGCATGAATTACAAATTTTTTGGCTCTCTATCATCAGTTCTGCAGGTGGCTGAACACTTTGAACTCCCATTGACTTCTTTCACAGCACAATAAAGTTTCCATCCTGAGGTGCACAGCTATGCCCCATGTATTTTTTAATTGGAACAATTATCTCAGAATGGTTTAGCACAAAGTACTATTTCAAAAAGACAATTTCCTGTAGGTAAATGGTGTCAATTTCAAAAGTAGTAGGTTACTGCTAATGAGTGTCTGACACTATTTTTCAAGCAGGCACATGTACAGATAAAGATTTGGGTCTCAGCCCAAATGTTTAGAGAGTAAGACACCTACAACTCAAATAGTCAGATAATGGCATCAAAAATAATCTTCCCTGAAACCCAGAATTTCTTCCCCTTCACTGCCAGAACCCTCTTCTGTCAGCTGTGAGAAGGGCAACCGACCATACAACCTGAGCACCTCATAGATATTGCACTCTCTATTTCCATAGGCTGATTTCCATGCCAACATGGAGGGCAAAGTCCTGATGAATTTATATTCTGTGTGATGTGGGAAACAATTTAAGTCTATAACATGTAATGTTTGGATTCCTTGCATCACATCTTAGCCACAGGTCTTATATAAGCTGTAGTTCACAACTGGGATGGTTTAATGGACAATAAACAGGTTCTATTGCAGGAGAACAGGGTACGGCTCCTGTTGCGGCTGGGACAAGCTGGTGGCCCTGTTTGTGTGAAACTGTGGATCCCATGTGCCCCACAAGGAGGTGCATGCCCCACAAGGAGTGCACGTCCCTCAAGGAGGTGCGTGCCCCAGCTTTGTCCAGAGCCCTTCTCAGGGCTCCGGGCTGTGCTGCTCTCTTCACCCCGCCAAGGATTCAGACGTGGCCTTTGTGAGTACTCTCAGGAGGCTGCTGAACAGTGCTGAGCTGTCTGTGCACTTCAAGATTCCCGGTTTTAGCAGAGCACAAATGAGAAAATCTGTGGTTATGCTGTCTTTTCTGCTCATTCTGGAAAGTAAATATTTTATGACTGTTCCCTAGAAATGCTGGTTGGCAAGGGTGAGGAAAGATGTTTTTTTCCCAGTCCTATCAATATTTTTTTCCACTTTATCATACTAATATCAAGGAAAAAGGTCATATAACTGAAATTCAAACCCACAGAGGAGGGGTTTCTTGGTATTTCTGGTTAAAATACCAATATAAATAACAGTAACTACATAGTAGCTTCTTGTTTTCCTGAATAAGGAGATATATCTCCCCTCAAGATAAATATTAAAGTTGGCTTTAAATTGGTCAGAATTAATCTTTCTGGTCAATAAATCTTGATAGTCCCCTCCACAGAGATCAATACCTGTTTAATATATCAGATTATTGAATGAGAATAATAAATATAGCTCTGCATGAAGACTCATAAGTGGTGAACAGTCTTACTAGGCTTTTCAAAGGCTCGCAACATGCTATATGGACTATTTCAATTGAATGTTAAGAAACTGCTGAACTGTGCATTAAATAAATTACTGTATTGCTCAGAGAGTTACAGTAGGGTCTATTAAGGACTTATTTAAAGACTTGGCAACAGTGAACAACAATAAATAATTCAAGTAGCACCTCTAATCTTGTTTTCTTTCTCCTTAATTGGTTTTACAGCATTGTTTTGACATTTACCCTTGAATTTAAAAAAAAAAATACTCAGAAAGAAGAAAATGCATGCTGTGCACTAATCCAGCTGTCAATTGAGTACTTACATATTGATGCATCAGAACAACACAGGAGCTCCACTGTCTTCAGAGCTGGCAAAACCCATTATTGGCATGTAGTAG
The DNA here is from genome assembly GCA_013400915.1 of Pardalotus punctatus. NCBI lineage: Eukaryota > Metazoa > Chordata > Aves > Passeriformes > Pardalotidae > Pardalotus > Pardalotus punctatus. The sequence goes on along the minus strand of VZTX01031049.1, from coordinate 67,902 downwards.
TATGGGTTTCTGGGCTTGCAGAAAAACTTAGTTTAAGAACTGTTTGTTTGTACAGTTGCACATGTATAAACATAAATTTATTTTTAAAACATAGCAATATTGGATCACTGTCTCAGTGAGACTCCAGATGCGTAAGAAACCATGTCTGATCTATCACCCAGGAAGGCATCTGAATGCCAAAAATTTGCCAAGAAGGACAGATGGATCCAGAAGAGCTCAACAGCTGGAAAAATCAAGAACTAATGGACAGCCAACACTTTTGCTGTTCAAGTTTTCCCAGCCTGTTGAGAACTCTGGGTGATTCTAGCCTTCAGGTTTTGAATTCAAAAGGAATCAGGTCATATTTCAACTCAGCTTTTAGAACTGGAAAAATTGTTGTTGGTTTTGGATTTAATTAAATATAAAATTTAAAAAACATAGGACATAGTTTGGTTTTTCAAAATTTTTTATCTAAACCATTTTATATTGACTGCCTATTTTATTCAAAATAATTAATTTAAATTATTAAGTTTACAGACAGAATTTACTTCTTTTTCTTTTTTTTTTTTTCCTGAAGAGAAAAGGGAATAGGGAGATAAAAGCCACATATTTTCCTTTTAATGAGTTTTAATTTTTCTATATAATTTTCTTTGAGAATATATAAGATATAAGTATGCACATGTGGGTACAGGTAAATAAAAACATACATAGACATGAGAAAAGAGATTATACTGTCCTTTTTTGAGCAATGAATATATTCAAAGAATACATTTAGTGAACCCCAAATTGGTAAAAATATGGCACATACTGCATTTAGATATCATATTGACACCTCTTGCAACTTCAGATGGAAGTATTAACACTTTTGTAATGTACGTATCACCTCCATGCATATTCATATTGAGATTTCTATGCATAGTAAATAATTTTTTTTTTTTGTAACAGACACAGTATGGTTTTGTATGCGCATCCACTGTTTAAAAAATTACATTTTTCAACACATCCTCCTCTTTCTTTTCTTCTAAAAATAAGAGATTCTTTTTGAAAACATCTTTCTTACTGTGCACTAAAACGCAAAAGTTCAAAACAAAGAAACAATTAATCAATGTAAAACTGAAGAATACATTTTTGTTACTCAGAGAAAGAAGGAAATACTCTTCTCATTTTTCCCAGCCTTCTTTTTAACAGGATGTAATTTTTTAAAAAAACAAACCCAGAACTGTTTCTTTTGTACGTAGGTCATCAAGGTGTTCTCCGAGTGCAGAAACCCTGCCATACCTCCCTAGAAAGATGTACTGATGGTGGCAGACTGCAGTAAAGTTAATAAAATCCCCTCTGACACTAAGGAATTTCCTCTCTTTATTGTGATATTTGGTTGAGGTGACTTTTATTCACACCTCCCCAGTAAGTCCAGAAAATAAAGGTAAAACCCACTGCTCTTATTTACCATTCAATTTCCTGCATTTGTCTATCATAAACATCCTCGTGAAGCTTAATGTTAATTCATTCACGTATATTAGTTATATTTAATATTTGACTAACCATGAAACATGAAAAATCTAATTAGTTTCATCTGTTTTAAGCCAGGTTATTAACCATTAACTATTAGGATAAAGTAGATTTTACATACCATATTTAGCTGTTCACAAGCAAAACCAGCATTGCTAGTTCTGCTGATAGCTTGTCAGCTGGGCTGGGTTTAGTCACTTCAGTCCCCTCACTCTATTCCAGAATCAAGAAAGAGATACATTTAACATTAAATCCTTAGAGCTTGTTGTGAGCTCAAGGAAAAAAACCCATTTACATCATTAATATTTGCTTTGTAATAGCGTAATGGGGCCCCTGCAGGTCTGAGCTCTCTTGGAACTGGCTGGAGAAGAACTGGGAGTCAAGCCTGAATTAGTAAGTTTGTCATTAAAATCTTCTATCTACAGAGAAAGGCAAACTTCCACAAGTGACAGGTGTGACCAATGTGAAAATGATGCCACAGGCTGAGATGAACTGCCTTTGCAACATAACCTGCTACTCCCCATTGAGAAAGCCCTTACAGCTTGTTTACGTTTGAAACCCAGGGAAATAATCAAACACATAAATATGTGTCCTTAATACATTTTGAGGCGTCCCAGAGTATTGCAACTGTGAAAAGCAGGAGTCCTCCATCATTCCAGTCTCAAAGCTGTTATTAGCATCATGTATGTGTCTTGAGCTACCATAGAGCATCTCAACTGGTATTAAATGGCTGTGCTAGGTACATGAATTACTCTTCACATTCTTAGGGCACTGCAGTAGAATGAATTTTTCCTCCTCCCCACGTAGCATGCAGTGAATCTCATGCAGAAATGCCATGTTACAGCCCTTGGATGAGAGAGGTCTTGAGAACATCTTGCTTACATATGCAAAGAAATATTTACTGGAAATTAAAAATAATGTTCTTTTAAATAGTAAATATTTTTATCAGACAATTGTATGTTTATCCACGCTACTACATCACTGGTATTTAATTTGTCTTAGGTAACAAACATTCATGGTAGTATGACTGAAGTAATAACTCTGTGGTTTACACTCTTAATTATTCTGGTCTGGTTTTATTTTCTTTATTTTTTTAGGGACATAGTCTGTCTGCAGATATGTGACTTGTTTTCTGAAAGAGTTCTTCTTTCTCTAAAAGTAAAGAAAATCTAATAATATTGATCTAATTGTGCACTTACTAATGAGTGTCTCAGGAAAGTAAATAATTCGGGAAAAGGAGGTGTCATGTTTGTAGTTTAGCCATACCTATTATCATCTTAATTTCATAAAACTTTGGGCTGACCTTGAATTGACTGTGTGTATTACAAGCTCAGTTGAACAGTCATACAAACAGATCAGCTAATGCCCAAGAGATCAAAAGCAGTCAGCTGACCAGTCATTTAAATTCAAGAATAGCTCAATCATAAACTTAGAGATTTTGCACGGTTTTAAAATAAATCCCAACAGTGGTTCCTCTTTGCAGTTAAATTCCAGGCGCTCTGTGGTTTGGGTAACTGTTGTTTCCTTTGAATTTGCATTTACCAATCTAACAAGTTTAACTTTCACATCTTAGCAAAACATCGTATCAGGAGGCTCATTCCCTCAGACAGCCTAATTCAGCTCCCATTAAAGTCAATGAAATTACCCTGTTGGCTTAAGTGAAAGCTGAGTTATATACTACACACAAAACAGCTGTGCAGAATCAGCTCAAAAGTGCATTTACTCCAGCATCCCATTTCTGACAAGAATAAATAAAGTGTGCTTATGGAAGAAGTCATGGGAACAGGGCAAATACAGAATGATACTTTAACTTGTACCCCTGCTACTCCCAGCAATTTACATTTCAGAGACTTTGTGAGCTGTATGTTGTAATCACTTCACTCTGTTTAATAGCTTTTGATGGATTTTTCATTGAAAGTCTTCAATCTGCCTCTGAATCCACTTATACTTTTGACATTCGCAAAGAGTTCCACAACTGAATTATGCCTTATTTGAAAAAGTACTTCCTTTTGTTTATTCTAAACCTCCTAATGATAATCTCATTTGGTTCTTCCTACTCTTACATCCCAAAAAATAATGAATAATCATTGTCTTGTTCAGTATCTCCATGGAATTCATAATTTTATAGACAAATCATATTTTCATTCTACCAATATTCCTTTTTCAAACTGAAGAGTTCCAGTTCATGTAATTAGCTCTCACAGGAAGGGCATTGCCCAGCTTCTTTGAAGAACTTGTAATTCTACCTGGCTCCATTTGAAGCAACACCACCAGAACTGTTTGCAGAATTTAAGATGTAGATACACCAGGAATACACGCAGAGGCACGATGTTTCCTCCATTATTCCTTTTCTATGATTTCTTTGTTATTTCAACTGTCCTGAGCACTAAGGTGACACTGATATTTGGCACACAGCTATTTGCATCCATTTCTCTTGTTGGGCAAGAGCTGGTTTTCATGGCTATGCTTTAGAGTACACTACATCTATAAGGTTGTTTCTACCAATGGGTATTAGTTTGTCTTTATTTGACATTAAATTTTGTCTGCTACCTCATTTGTCCTTTCATTTGGTATCATGAAATATATAGAATCATATAATGGTTTGGAAGGGACCTTAAAGATCACCTGGTTCCAAAACCACTGCCATGGGCAGGGACACCTTCCGCTAGACAGCTTGACTAAGAATTCCTTCTGCAACTCTTCTTAATCAGGAGAGTTTTTTGGATTAACATGAAATTTTTGTGATACCAAGAGTTTCACTCTTCAACCTCATAATTCAACACAGTTTCTAAGTCAGTTTCGTCCATGTGTAATGACAAATCACACTAAAGTTTTCTCAGAGAGACTCATTATTTATTAAACTTCCTCATTATAAAGAACCAGAATTTTGATGTAGTCATTGAGCTGCTGTTTTACAGTGTTCTAACTTCCCACCTATCTGTGATGGATTTCTATGTGAATCCCAAATCCTCAAAGTTTCCTTTCTCTGATACATCCTCCCCTGTTTCCGCACCCCAGGCAGGCGATATCCTTCACATTATTAAATTGGGATTAAACTAGTGTTAATTTCTTTCAGCGGCAACTGTGAGCTTTCAGGAGTGATGCCCTTCAGTCACTCTAGCTAGCCTTGTGCCAATCCTTCCAAGTGGCCACAATCCCCCCCTCCAGTGAAGCTGGGCTCTGTTCTCTGCACTGACCATGAAAATTTTAGTGCCTCTGAGAGCTCTATTAGTACTGCCAACAGAGCTTGTCTGAGCAAGGAATTTGGCACATTCTCGATGGGGTGACACATTTTGGGGGTTGTGCAAAACTGTTTCTAGTAACCTATTTGAACAAAAATAGAAAAATATATATGAAAAAACAACATGAAGAGAGTTGGTGTACCATATAAAATATTTGGCGAAGAAGCACAGCTGTATTAGGGGCATGCCTGCAGGGATCTGTGACAACAACAAAACCCTTGAAGTTAAAACACTATCTAGCATGCTTTAATCAAAAGCCATGTGGACTTTTTGGATGCTCTCTTCCGTCATTGCTGTGATTAACATCATCTGTTCTTTCTGGCAAGCAAATAAATAGATAACTAAAACATGGCCAGATACTCTTGCCTGAAATGTGACAAATATTCCTTGCCAGCAGATGAGAAACATCTCTTTCACTGGGAGCCACCAAAGTTAAAATCTTGTGAGGCATTTTTTAGTTAATTTAGCATGTGAAATTTGGGAGGTACACTTCTTCAGTAAAAAACTATCCTGTATGTGAGTATGTCTCCTGAATAAGAACTGATACCAAACACATCAGGCTATGTGAGTTACTTGTTGAGATGAATTAAATCAGCTTTTTTAATGCCTTCTTTTTTGAAGAAAAGGTGATTTACTTAAATATGCTGTCCATATTTGTCTGTCAGGGTATTATGCCTTCCTATTAATTTTTGAAATCCTTAACCGAACTTGACAGAAGGTAGAAGACTCAGTGATAGTTACAAATAGAAAATTATTTGGGTATACAATGTGGCTACTTTCATTATTAGAGGATTTGCTTCTACTATTTGGAAAGGTTGTGTGCCTGAATTAAAATGGAAAATATTAGAAGTCATATTTAGGCTTAAAATATCAAAGCTTGATTGAAATTTGTTGCCTTCTTTAGGACACTCAGAGTGTTAAAAAAAACCCACAACCATGAATGAAAAAAAAAAGTGTTTAATTTTTTTCAAACAAATCTCTCTGTATGTGGAAGTGAACATGGGAAGCACAGTGCAGAATGCACTGATTCAATTTCTGTGAATTTTTTACATCTAAAGAACAGCTAGTTGTCCCAGGTGTGTTGTATCATATCCTCTGCATTAGTTTATCCTGTTCTCCAATAAGTTACAAGATTGTACTGTGTACTCCACCTTGTGCAAGCAGCAACATCTGCAAAAATAATGAAAGGAAAAATGTTTCAAGCTGTTAAAACTGTAATAGGGCCTATATTTAGGAACAGCCTTTATTAGAGGCTTCCACATATTTTTTCCTGTTAGAAATACTGAATTACTATCAACTGAAAACTGTATTTTCTGGAAGACTGGGACATATTTTGAATTTGCTTTCATGTAAAATATGAAACACAGCCAACATACTACATGTCAATGAAAAGAGCTGTCATTTTCTTGGTAGTATGTGGCATGATCTGTGTGAGTTTGTGTTTAAAAAAAGTAATTTTTTTTCTCGTGAGGCTTTCACATTTAGAAATGTGTACTTTTTCTAAAGTACATCCCCCCAAAAAATATTGGTTGTTCATATGTTGATTGTAATTTCAAAAAAAAGATGTCACATTTTCAATATACAGTTTGTTTTACAAGATAGATCTCAGAAATCAGCTTTCCATGGAAAAAAAGTTACCTAAAGATTGTAGAATATCTAATACTTTTTGCTGGCAGTGAATTACATAGACGTCTGATTTAATCTACCTTGGCAAATTCTATGACCCCATGTTTCTTCTAATCTCTTCAATGCACCTTCATATCAACAGAAATCCTGAGAGTGGTGTCAAGAAAAGCAAATTTCTATTTGTAAGATGTCTAGCTAACATAGAAACAATGCAAGGTGAAAGAAAAATTTCTTACGTTAAGTGTGTCAATGTGCTGCCCACAATGAGAAAGGACATAGTTAAGGATAGTCACTTAATTACTCTGCTTTCACAGGTGTTTTTACAGGTGCTTTCACAGCAATCCTTCCAGAAATCCTTTCAGATAACCTTCATTCTTAGAAAAAGCTTTTTCATGAAAGCAAATATTTGGATAATTTTCTTTCTCAGAAATCCAACATTAAGTGAAATGATTTTGCTCAATGCCATGAGGGATTGAAATAAAAAAGAAAAAGAGCTTGGTTCATGCTAAGAGAAAGGACTTTGTGTTAAGGGGTGAAGTCATGAAAATATTCCAATGTAAGTAAAACATGATGAACATAAACAAGAAGGAACTTCCTCTGTAATGAGGGAAGGGACTCAGCTTTCTCTACCCATACAGGTACAAACATCTATTAATGTGTAGAGCACACATGAAATATAGTGGTAAAGGGGGTAAAGGAGATTTTAACAGAAAATACAAATCTAAAAAACTGCTATTTACTGTTGTCAAGATTATGTTGTGGAGTAAGATTTGGTAAGAGCTTTCAGATTAAAATTTTGACCTTAATATTTGAGATAATGGCCAATAATTGTAAAACTAGCATAAGTTTTTTTTCAGTCAGGCAAAGAAAAAAAAGATTTCTCTTCAATGCTTTTTCAACAGAATTTTTCAGTCTTCCATGTGATTGTTCCCTTTTTTTCCAAATCTTGTAGGTGGTCTGCATATTTGAATTGTCCCCACAATGTTTGAAGTCATGCTAAAACCAAATTAATATTTTGCACACCTATATTGATTTTTGCTTTCAAGAGCAGGTAATCATTGCCACTTAAACAGACTTGAAAAATTGAATATATTTGGAGCAGAGACACATTTTACTAGCAAAATAAACAATTATTTAATGTTCCCTCAAATGCAATCAGGAAGAGATGATGATGAGACAATGCTCCTTTATTGCCTACTCCTTTGTGTCTGCAAGTCACCTTGCATTGGTTTGATAAAGGACTGCATGAAATAACTCCTAGACATATACTAGGAAGGTGGCAACACAATTTATTTTCGCTTCATGAGCATGCTAGCACTCAATTCAGATCCTATGTTCTGTATCTGAGAATTCATATTTCTTTCATACTCACTCTTTCACTTACTCTCCTTGCTGGCTCCTATACTTCTGTCCATTTCTTTTTGTCATAATTCTCCATGCTTTTTTAAATTTTATTCTGTTTTGAGGCTCAGTTCAATGCTGGTTCTTATTTTCTCAAACAGCCAAAATATTTTGACTATGAAATTTTCATGTCCAAAACAGAGGCTGAGAAAGACACCAGACATAGATCTCTCAAGCCTGCTTATTCAAAATCTGGGAAAGTTTGAAGACACAAAAAGCATTCTCTGCTGTTAGGAAACATCAGGAAATTTTTGCTAATGTCAGTAATTTCTACCTCACCTCTGAGTCCTTCCTTTCTAGTGGAGAAGGGGGTGTGCCTAAAGAGGTGTGAAAAGAGAAGGATCCTGTTCAGGTGGTAAAATTATGTATCCATTGGACGAAAGACCCAATAACAACCCATTCATTTAATTGCCTGAAATATGCCAGGATTTCACTCAAAATTATCTCAGGCTTGTGATGTTGAATTATTTTTATTCATAGTGAGTTCAAAGGGAGCTAATGACTCTCAGCCCCTTTTACAAGTGAACATTAACAAGCAAGCTAGCCAGGCAGAGACAGGACCAAAGGGAGAAATCTCTACAGACAAGACGTCCAGCTCTCTGGAGATAAAAGGTTTATCTCAAGGTACCAACAAAATTCACTGGATTAATTTCTCTGATTAATTCAGACTATTTTTTTCCCTGGTAATTATCTGAAGACAAGGTATTTTTTGTTCAGGCAAACACCAATTCACTTTCTTTTGGCAAACAAAAAAAACCCCTCAAATGATGTATTTTAGATTTGCATGTTTTCCATATATATTTTGAAAAATATTTAGAGGTTTAAATCCCCAAATCATCTGTCTTATCACTGCTGTAAAAGACAGCTTGAAACAGAAAGTTTCATACATTATTTAAAGCCTTGTAGATTTGTTATTTCCTGACTGCCATTCTAATTTCATGAAGTTGCTCTGTGTGCTAGAATTTTCTCAGTAAAGCTGTCTTGAAGATTTAGGTTAAAAATAACAAATATATCATGAAAATAATAAAAATATCACAAATTGATAAAGGAAATTCAGAGAATCTTTGAATGTCAAAAGCAATGTGGAAGACTGGTGCAGTAAAGCAGGGATAGATTTTAATTTACTGAGACTTCAAAAGTGGTTTTCACTGCTTTGGGTTACTGGTAATGTTCTTAAAGGAGTACCTTGCCAATCAAGTGTTATTTTTTAAATCTTCCTTAGGTAGACCAGTAAAACAGTCATTTAAATCTCCACACAACATCTTTTTGCAAGAAATTTAATAAGAAATATCACAGTTATATCCCAGATTTCCATGACTGCAATTGCTTTTCTGTTAACAAAGCATCTTGGACCCCCTGGAAGAATGCTGTGGAAGTGGGAGAGGTTCCCCTTGGTCTTGCAGCACCACAGCACTCTGTTGGGAGGACTTTCACACTTCACTGGTGCACCAAGCACTGCAGGCTGTCCCTGACCATGACTAGGGACACATTCCATGAAACAATGCAGGTATCCACAGCTACAGGTTGCTCTGCCCAGTGTTGTTTCTTGTCTGAGATTCTGGTCCAGATTACTGTTTTGTGGAAAGTCTCATGCTAGAGTCTTTATAGGAGCTAGGCTTTCTTTGTATGAAAGAATATAACCTCCCTTTATAAACAGGGGTTTGTATACCCCAAGGAACAATTACAGAATTAGTGGAGTCAGGGAAGGAAACTAGAAATCATACTGCCTAATATATAGGGTTACAAAAAAATCTAAAAATTTTTAAAAATAAATACACAAAAATTTTACCTTGATGCAAGACAAGTGAAAGGCAATACACCTCAGGCCACAAGTGTCAAAAAAGTCTTGGAAAGCCAGAGGCGCAACCAGTGCTGCTACAATCCCCTCTGACATCAGAGAAGTGCAGCCAAGGACTCCCTGCAGAGATCATGAGTAGTCAATGATGTAAAGAGGAGCTTCCCAGCACGAGTTCCTGCAGCTGCTCACTGTGCCAGTGCTCTTCCCTCCTTCAAAAGCTTTCTTTCTGGTCTATATATAGAAGAAATGCAGATGTCTGCTATGAGGGGGTGGAAAGCACTGTGGAATAGCTGCTTTCCAAAGCTACAGAAGTTAAGGCAACTACAATAATGCATTTGACTCATTCTGTACTTGGCACTGAGTCAGCATCTTAGAGCAAAGGAGGGATTGCATGCTGCAAGGTCACACACAACTAGTGACAAACAGCCTTACAGGAATAAGAAGCGAGACCAGCTTATTTCAGCCACTCTGGTAAAATTGTTATAGAAAATCGTTACCCAGGACTAAAGGGATTCTAAACATGGCTGCATAGCCAAATTGATGTCATGCAGCAGGAAGAGGCTGTAAGCTGGGATGTGCCCCTCCACATTGAGCCTGACTCATGCTCCCACTGACGTGACTTGCTTGGATGAAACAATCAGTGCTGCCCTGTGGATGCCACCCAGAGCTCCACCAGACAGGTCTGTACTGGATGTATGGGTATATATACTGGTCCATGCTGATATCAGATGGTGTCCCCTACCTCTGTATTAATGTAGGAGAGAAAGGCATCTCTCATTATTTATTCCCAGCATGCTGCTCTCACTCTCGCCTTGGTGAGGATGTTATGGTGTGGATGGGAGAAGCTTTACAGCTTTCCTCCTTAGTTCCTCCCAACCCTGCTACGGAAGTGGACATTAGCTATGCAAGGGTCAAATAATGACATCCCATTCCCACTATGGACTGAATGGAAAGCAAGGACACAAATTTTGTTTGCACACATCTTGACTTTGTGTAAACCAGTTGTTAATTTTCATAATTTATAGCTCTTAAATTTTTCTGCCTTTGGGGCTGAGTTCACTTTTTCCTGAAAACTGGTCTCGCTCTTCAGCTGTTACCTGGGAGGTGGGGGGGAGGAAGAGTTATAAAATTGCCATTGAAGAAAGTTTACTATGCATTTGCTTCCTTTTTTTGTTCATATCCATATCTGAACATTTATTTATCTTGTTGCCATACATCAGAAGACCTTTTCTAAAGGGCTGCCACTATTGAGGAATTTTGTATATTATCCCCCAAGTTGATGTACTAGCACACAAGGGACATTCAGCTTAGTTGTGTGTGCAAGGCAGCTTGAGTTCCACAGAACTATTTTACCAGCTTACAGGGAAAATCAAGCCCTCAACATTAGATTTAGTGTTTGTTGGAAATTTTTCAGCTGAAAAGATTTTCAATATAAACCAGGAGCATTATTGATGAAAATGTGATTATAAACTACATTATGAACTGCCTCTTGATATGATTGTTTATTTGGTTTTGCTGGCACCTGTGCAGCTGGCTAGAGAAAAATAAGTGTCTTCCACATTTTATTTCTACCTTTTTTAGTCAGTCTTCTGATGGAAAATGTTGAGGAGAAAAATGGCAACAATGCAAAACAAAGCAGCATTTTTCAAAATACTGTTTGTTTAGAAAAAATACCCATTTTTCACTCCTTGAAATTTTAACAGCTCTAATTCTTGTGTATACACGAAGAGAAGAATTGTTCCACTAACTTGTCCCCTTAAGCAGAAAATCTTGCCCATATGTCTTGCCTGCCTGTGTCTGCTAGCCATTTTTCATCATATTTTGTCCATTTACATCCTTTCTCCACCCCCTCCATAGCCCCATGCCATTTGCAGAACACTTGCAGGTGCTGTTTTTCCCTGGCATTCTCTGGGCTGCTCCTGCACTGGGGTGACTCTTTAATGCAGAGTGTTGGCAGAGCTCCAAGTGGAGACCTTGCCAAGATTTTCCCTCTCTCCCCCTTGGTGTACGAATGAGTGCAAAATAAACTCAGCAGAAATTTGCAATCAGGCTTACACGGACGGAGCACAGAGTTTTGATGGACTGACCAAACTTATCAGAAGTTTTCACTTTTCTTTCAGTCCTGGGGAGAAAGGCTGTCACATCTTCAGTTTATTCTGTGTATGAAAAGAGCTGCATACAGTTAATGAAACTCACAGGAGCAGCTCAACTGTGCTGTTAGGTCCAGAGCATGAGAGATCATATATCACTGTAACCTACCTAACCTTCTCTGTACTAAATGACAAACTGCTGCAAATAGCCTTTGGGTCAGGTCTCGCATTCACTAAAATACTTGTCCTTCAGCTGAGGACTCTGTTGAACTCATATATCACACAGCATCTTAAATCACACAGACTTGCATAAATGCTAAATACTAATTAAGATTGAAAAAATTACTGAAAGATAAAGTCCATGAAACAGGTCAAATCAAGGCTTAATTATATTTAGAATTTATCTTTTTAGATGACCTTAGAAAGATAGAAGACTGCAATTTTCTATGTGTTTATTAAGTTGCTACTGTACTTCATGCTGGAACTCATATGCCCCTCAGAATCCATTCAGACTGTATCTTGTGCTCAGCCAGAAAAGGATTTCCAGTTGGATACTTAAAGGAGAGGGACGTGGCAGCATAGTTGAGCTCACAGGGACTTGGCTGGTGTAAAGAAGATTTTCAAATTGTCTTTACATAGGACATGTCCATTGACTAATGGATCCTAACAAAAAGTTCTTAAAAGGTTTTATTTGAAAGATTTTATTTCACAGGACATTGTTTGTTGAGAAAATGTTGTTATTTGAAACATTTCAAGGGCTGATCTAAAAATGCATTTTTAAATAAAGCAGGAATGATAAATGTTGGCTTTGTGCAGCCACACAATCAAGTTGGTAATCATTACTTAAACACTTCTCCATGCATGCTAAATGCTTTCTGAGCAGAATTTCTGCCCTGAGGAACAAGCATGCTAAGAGAAAACAGCTAAATAGTCAGTAGACACTGAAGGAAGGGAAAACAACAGACAATTTATATATCAAATCAGTCAATTCCTTGCAAGTACCATGGCAGCAGTGTTGGGGTTTTTTATGTGACAGAAGGCAGCAAGGTAGCAGATATGCTCAGGTAGGTCAGGTAGTGAATATAGAGCTTTTAGGTGATGGAGAAGCTGACAAAGTGCCTGATTTGATGTGAATTGAATTGCACTAGGGTTTTCAGAACCGAGCAACAAGACTTTGTGTAGGGCACATGGTATTAATAATGAAAAAGTAAAGGAGACATTGTACTGAGTCATATGTTTTGAGATAAGATATGAGTTGCTGGCAGGGAGATGCAGGACTTATTCTGAGCACAGCTGCAGAGGAGAGGACTCAGAAGAGAGAGGTAACAAGGGAGGAGAGAAAGAGATCGTGTGTGTGGGGGGGGTCAGGAGGAGTCACATACACGACAAGCACTTCTCTTCTACATTTCAAAATATGGTGTTAGCACAGCGGCTATATTTGATAGTAACAGTATAAATAAGTCTGTTCCAGGCCTCTCTCCACTCCTAGAAATTAGACACAAGGGGTGGCATAGCACTACCTTGGTTTACAGTCTGTCATTCTCCCTTTTGCACCTGGCCTGCTGCAGGTGTGTTATTACTGATGGACTCTCACTCAGAAGCCCCCGATGCAGAGGTGGGATCCCCTTCAGCAGCTGAGCTATGGCCTGTGCTCTGCAGCCTGCAGTTGTGGATTAGTCCCTAGAAAACTGTTACCAGCTGGTGGAATTTAGAGAAGGTCCAAAGCTGCTTTGCATTACACCCCAGCTGTGATTAATGTAGGAATGTAGCAGGAACTGAGCTTCTGTGAAAATTGCATGGCAATGTTGTGCAAGGCAAGGAAGGAAAGAGCGCTGTGTATTTGTTTAAAAAGTCACAATATATCTGCAGCTTTTTTGATGACATTTAAAAAGAATTCAGACAAAATTGTGATTGTTAGGTGTTTGATATATCTTCTGATTATTCTTTGTTGGAATTATCTGTACTGCAGAATAATTATCTATACACAATTCCCTGCATTAGCATTATAACCTAATCACATCTCTATAGCTTTCTGTGTGACTTTTTTAATTGGTTCTGTAATAGCTTCAGTGTAAAAAAAAGTAACCTGAAGTGATTAGTCATTCATTATTTCCCCTGTCCCTGACTCAAAAGAAAAGAGATGAGTTAATCAAATCCATACCACTATGCAGTCTTTTTCAGAAGTAGATAGAAGTACCAGAAGCTGCTTTTAGGGGTCAGAAAATCACTTCCAATCTTTCCTCAAGTGCCTGCACAAAGTTCGATGTGGAGCTCTTACAATATCTTCCTTGAAACCACTATGGGTTTATTTACATCAAAGAAAGAGAATTCTTGTAACTGAGTGTAAGTCAAAGACTTATGTAACAAAAAGGAGAAATACATTCCTTTTTTGTCCAGCACTATCTTACTGACAAAAAATTTCATTATAGTAATAAATATTAAAGGGTAAAATACAATTCTAATGAAACAATACATATGAAAGTACCATATGTAGAAGTTATTACATGCAGTTAACTATCCTGGCTTGCAGTCAGAAGTGAGATTAACTGACACTGTCTTATAAATCTTAAAAGCATAAGGACTAAACAGCTAGTTCTGCATCTTGAGACAGAAAACACAGGTTGTATGTAAGGTGTATTGTTTCATGTTTTTCGTTTAATATACTATTCTATACATATATATAATATGTAGTTATATGCCATGAACAAAAAGTGTAAGTGTAATGTACACACATATGACAGTACTTCATCTTATATATGATTTCTGCAGACTGTGACAATATTGTTTTATGTTAAGCATTATTTAAAGGCACATGTGACCACTATTAGAAGATAATATTACCAAAGATACAGATGTCACTATTTAATTTACTAGCGCATATGTAGCCCAATGCACTCAATTTCATCTTTTCATGTTAATCATTGTATATAGCTAGAGACAGCCTCTAACTAGAAGAGTTTGAACCTAATTAGATTAAATGGAGAAAGAACATATTTTAAGATATGGTGCTGGGGCACAGATACTCTTAATCACTTCCCTGTCAGCAAATAGTCATTAAGCAAAAGGGAAACTCACTTGAACATTTTGAGTCATAGTGAAGTATCTTAAATTCAGTGACCATCCTTCCCTGCTAATGTCCATCCTATTCTGTTATTTGCCTTTTTATCTTATTTTATATGGTTCTGTACTTCTTTTTTTCAGCCAGAGTATATGATGGTCAAAGATAATACTGGTGCCAGAGGATAGGACTTGCATTAACAAACTGATGATATCAGGTGCTGTTACCAATTTATTTACTTTAAACTGCAGATCTATCAACAGAAAACTAAGATGGAACTCATATTTCCCTGAGTCATCCTCAAAAGATGTAACAACAAGCCCAGGGCATCAAACTCACTGGTGTTACAAAAGGGCTAAAGCACTGTTGCTCAGCATCAACATGACCCCAGTGCTCTGCTGGTTTATGTTTTGTGGGATGCCTTCTGATGGCCTGCTCTCTCTCCCATCCTGTGGTCTCTCAGACATGCACTGGAGAGGTATCCTTGGGCACAAGCATGAAGGAAGAAGTTTAAAGTACCACTACAAGCCTTTCACAGTCCTACCCTGCTCAATAGCTGCCTTTTGACACTGAATTTGCATGGACTCAGCACGGCCACACAAAATATCCAAAAATATTGGAAAAAAATTGGGTTTCTATAAGCTTTGAGCTTACCTTTTGGACATGAATAATGTTTACAAACTATTCTCCATGGCCATTCATTCTGTTTTTCCTCTTTTAACACACAAATATAGGAAATTAGGATTTATTTTTTTAAAAAATAATCACTGAATATTATCAGATTCATCACAAAAAGGCGAAGTTGGCATAGAGAGAGAAAAATCAGCCCTTATGAGACAAACCGCAATTTTATGCTTGTAAGGGCATGAGGTGTAATTCAAATATAGATGCAATGTAAAGAATATTTTTCATGCTAAATTTTTGAGGGAAAGAGTTTATTTCTTAGTTATGCTTTATACAAATACTCTGTTCTACCCAAATGACCACAATTCTACCAGACCAGAACAAGGTTTCCGTGTCCTGTAATTAAAACATCTTTTTTTTCCTCTCTCGTCTGCACATCAAGTGTCATTTCAACTAGTGACATTTGGCATTTTTGGAAGGTAGAGCCCACAGCATGTAAATTTTTTACTGTGATTTAGATGTTCAATTAGTGTAAGCACATGTTGTGTCAAGAAGTACCAGGGAAAATAATTATTGTGGGGGGCGGGCAGAAAATAAAAGATAAGCAATAGATATGTATTGACTGATGGAAGAATAAAAAATACCTGCCTTTTAATTGTGTTAGCAGAAGCTAACTCTGTCACTTTATTTTCCAATAATATATAGATTTTTTTTAAGTTTTACCATTGTAAATTATATGAGAGGTTAACAGGAAAATAGCACATCTTGAAATTTTTGAGCAGGAATTCAGCAGATTTTCACTTAAACCTAAATATAGGTGCCTTTTCTTATGTTCCTGAGTACTGCAAACTGCTAACAATGTTATATATCCACATAAATGATGCTTTTGCAACAGATCTTGATATGATGTGTCTCCAGAATTCAATAGAAGCAGATATAATTTTTCACGCAAATATTTTTAAAATATATACAGACCTTTCCTTATATGCATGTGTGTATATATGTACATTTATGATTTCCTACGTGACCGCCCTACTTTTCACAGAGAAAAATCTGGGAATTTGATGCATTATGAATCCTAATATCACCCTGCCACCACACACTAATTTATCAAAACATTTTTCCTAGAAAATGGCTCTCTTCCAAAAATTCAAAGCCATGGGCTACATTCTGCCTGTGTATTCCAGTTGCCTTTAAGGTGGGCTGCAAGGCAAGCACAGCCTGGAACTCACTGAGGTCGTAGCAATAGCAGGATGGGGGCTCACTTGTTCTCATGGAGAGAAATAGCACCTTAAAGAAAGGATAGTAGAAACTTGACACCTAATTCCTTTAGAGGAAATTTCCAAATTCTGACCCTAGTTTTAGGAGCTTGGGGGGAAAACCGAAATTGCAGGCACTATTGTGGAAAAATGACATGGTAAGCCTGCTTGGAGGAGTGTTTTTCCTTGTGGCAGGTAAAAGAATGGGGCTCCCCTGTAGACCAAGGCAAAAGCAAAGTAGGAGACTACAGAGCACAGGGTGCTGCTGGTGGAGCTGCTTTTTCTGCCTCCAGTACTTAACATTCCACTTGAGAGAAGTGGGAATTCCTGCTGTGACAGTGCTGGCAGTGCCCTGGCTCTGCAGCTGGAGAATTTCTGAGTGCCAGTGCAACCAACCTTCACTCAGCAGCTTCTGCAACATCTCATCCTGACAGCCTCACACCCCTCGGACCCTTCTATGTATCTCTGGTAGCCTGGTAATTTCAGCATGATGAGATCAGTTTGCAAAGTTTACTGTCAATACAAAGGGAATGACCCCTCATTCTACAGACAGGGATCATATCTTGTTAGAAGAAGAGAAAATTACTTAAGTTCTGCCAGGGGAGGTTTAGATTGGATATCATGGGAAATCCTTCATGGAAAGGGTTATCAAACATTGGAACAGGCTTCCCAGAGAACTGGCTGAGTCACCATCCCTGCAGGTATCTAACAGATGTGTGGACGTGGCACTGAGAGACATGGATGAGTGGTGGATTTGGCAGTGCAGCATTGACAGCTGGACTCTGTGATCTTAAGTCTCTTCCAACATAAATAATTAAATAGCTCTGTGATTCCTTGATTCTATATTTTCTACTCCAAGGCTCCATTCACACAATTCTGTAAATAGCTAATAATAATATTGATGACAAAAAAATATTTGCCTTGAAGTGATCAGTGGCCGCATGAACAGTGGCAATGACAGATACAACAGTAATTGTACAAGAACTAGGGTATACCAAGTAAAACAGTTGGTTTACATGCATCTTACTTTCAAAAATTATCCATCTCTGGATTGAGACAGCAGCAAAAAATGAACGACAGGTAATTCTTACACAACGGCATATTCCTCTGGAACAGCTGGGCAAATCTCCTGATTAGAGCTTTTCAAAACTAAATTGGATGCTTCATCAAAATGTGATTTTTAGGAGAAAGCCTTAATGGAAAAAACACAAGCTAACACGTTGCTTCAATCTTTCCCTCCCAGAGTATGACTCAATTGAATTTAAATTATCCTTTACTTTCACAAATTTATTTCCTATAGGAATATAATTGATGATCCTCAACAAGTTTGTTCCAAAACCTGTTAAAGAGAGAAGAATTTTTTTTTGGTTTTGCAGTAACACATTAAAACCATAACCTTGCTTTTTTAAAAGGATCTGCATTGTGTATATTCCGGCTTATATGATGAATAGAAATACCTGGTGCTGATACACCAAGCAACCACCTGTGCAAGTAAGTGTCAGGCAACCCAATATGAATCTTTCACTAAATCACTTTCAAAAAGTGATAAAAGTGTTGTAGTACCTGGTAATCATTATGTAAGTTCTTCAGGCAAGAAATAAGTGGAGATTTGGAGGAAGAGCCCATTTCTTTTTCTGTCTTCTACCTGTCCCCTCCTCTAGATAATCTGATCCAAGACATTTAGCTCATTTTAAATCCTCCCTCAGGATCTCGAGTACCAAGGGCTGCACTCACACCAGTAAGACAGTGCCAGGATAGAGGCTTGAACACCATCCTGTGGTTGCTCACTAACCAAGGGCATTCTTCCTGATGTACAGTTGGGTTCGTGCTGCCTAGAATTCCCTAAACCAATGTTCCAGCACTGTTCAGGAGTCTGTAAGCAAAATAGATGGTCGCCCTGATTTAAAGAGTCTTTAGAGTTCTGGTTGCAAACTTGTTTTAAGGCTGGAGAGCAGGCTATGGACTTCTTAATTTACCAGTCCCAATGTAGTGATGGATACTACAATAGTGATGACACATCAAGGTTTTAACATCTCTTGGTACCATGTTCACTCTGCTTTTTAGTGTTATCACATGGTGCAATATCAGCCTTTAGCATGAAGAAATTGTGTATCCAGTGACACGAGCAGTTGTGCGTATGACTGCAATGGATATACTGGGAGAAAGGCTTACGTAAAGACAAGTAAGCATGTGCACCTTTTAGTGGAAAATCCATCTGCCTTAAATTGTGTCTCCAGAGGGCTATTTAAAATGGTTTTTAACAGCACAAAGATGCAATATTGTGCTCAGTAATTCTTAGGACTCTTTGTGGCAGGAAAATTTTTCTCCTAATCTCATACTCCTGAGAAGCATTAAAAAAAAAAAAGCTATTGATATTAGTTCCTGGACTCTGAAGAAATGTCATTGAAATTTTGTCACTATACTACAGAGACTTGTTCATCAGCATTAGGTTTTTAATTGTTGTAAACCAATACAGGATTCAGTTAATTGTCTTTTAAAAAGTCTCTTTCTGCATAAAAGTAGGTTAAAATATTACCCCAATATGTTCCCCTTATAGATGTTTACATTGCAGTGTATGTATGCTACGATGTTTGCTGTCCTTATTTTGCTTTGTAAGTTTTACTTGAGATCAAAGGACTCAGATATCACAGCAGACACAGGATGCACAAAATTAATTTGTACCTTTGCATCTCCTTACCTATTTATGTCCCTGCCTGTAACACTCATGTATCCCTGCTTACCATTAAGTGCCTGGGCCAGGATTATAAATATAAATAGTCAGGCACTTGCACAGTGGTGATGTGGCTGCCTGGCTGGGGAGGAACAAGTGGCAGACACCAGTGATGAGAACAAGACACCTAGGCCAAAAAACTGTCAAATATCTGATGTTGCCTAAGCCTTAAAGTGCCCGTGGCTTCACACAAAGTGCTCCAGTTTCTAAAACCAACCAAATGTAAAATTTGAAAGGTGAGATTTGTTTAATGATGTTAAAGAACGGAAAAGAGGACGTTCCCCAAATGTTTTTCTTCTTGTTGTATCTTGATTTCCCTCGCATTCTGTGGTCTCAGGATCAGTTGTTGCAATTTTGAACTTCAGACAAAGCTGAAGCAGAATGAGTCATGAGCAGGATTTTGTCCTGGCTTCTCTGGTGTTTCTGTTGAGGCCAGATTTTCTCAGATCTGTGGGGATTTCATTTCATTCCACATTCACATTTGGGCTGGAATTAGTCTGGTTGAGGCAGAGGAATGCTTTTTCAGTTGCATTTCACCATTAGTGAATACAAAACCTGATCTGATTAATAACCAGTGTGTTGCAAGTGCCAGCCGACTCAGGAATAAATGATTAGCCAATGGATCTTGCTGTCAAAAGAAATGATTGAGGACATGAACTGAATAAGATTAAATTTGACACCAAAATTTTAAATAATGCAAGCAAAAAAGTACCATATCTTGAGCACAACCCAATCACTGACTGAGAGAGTCAGGAAATAACTTCCCCATTAAGCAAGTTCATCTACAAATGAACATTTTGATTATATTTTACTATGTTGTCTCTTACTCCTTTTGTGCCATTCAGTTCCAGGGAGAGGGAGAAGCAGGAAGAAGGAAAGAAGCAGCGGACTTTGGTCTCCCATGGAAACTGCTAGGAATAACTTGCTCGGATTCCCTCAGTATGGGGGGAAAGAATAGTCCTGAGAAAAGGGATCGGAGTCTGTGTGCCCGGAGGCAGCAGCGTTAGCACCAGGTCAGGCACACCCTATAAAGGGGCAGTGGAATGAGGGAGCAGGAGGAACCAGGGCTGGGTTTTACTGGGAAGTTTGGACAAGTGTCCAGTGTGGGGCTGAACTTTCCAACCTGCCACAGCACAGCTCTACCCTGACCACAGAAAGACAACCACTACCTAAACAAACTGCCAATTTGGCTCAGTCTGGTAATATCCCTGCTCCTAATGGCAATTTCTGGGATTTTTAACTATGTAATTTTGATAATCCTAATCCATGTACACCTGTCCAGATTTGTTGCATAACTACAAAAAAGTTATGAAATTTTTGTGCACGTAAACAAGTGTAAAAAATACTTAGAAAACCAGTTGGTGATTTTTTTTTTTTTTGTGTCACATTAGCCTTTAATCTCTGATTTCAAAAAATGTGATATGAAAGGATCAGACAATCTGTAGTGGAGTATTGGACTGGAAATCAGCCTAGGTATGGTATTGGGTCTGGTTTTTTACAAGTATTGGACCAAATACATTATGTCAAATATTTTAAACCAGTTAGAAACTCATTCAAGGAGTTATGCCATGCACAGAAATCATTTACCTCCATGAATGATCATAAGGTGTTAACAAAATGTAATACTTGTATCCTGGAAATAAATCCTGAAATCGCATCCCCAAAAGAGAATTATCTTTTGCAGATTGCATGCCAAGCTTTTTCTGAGTTATTATCACAGATGGTGAAAAATTCCCATGGCCTTATACTCATGTTATTTTTCATTCCAAATGGAGTCCTTTGTGAAAAATCAGCATGACTGCATATGTTTGAACTCTGACTGTCCACTTAAACGTATGCTACACTTCAGTGGCGTGGTCTCTGGGAGGGAGTGCTAGGCTCTGTTACAGAAGGTTTAAAACAATTTCTTTACATCCCAAGGCCACTGAAACCTTGCCTAGCATTATCTCTGCTAGACTATACTCCTAAACTAGAGCAGTCAGGACTGAAACACAGTCTGTCATGCTCTGCTTAAACCAATAGAGCTGCAAGGTTCACAAAGGCAAGTCTAGTCCCTCTTTATCCTCTGCACGCAACTACATGCGTCCATCACTTCACTCAGCTCTCCCCGGTGATGTTTCAGCTCCAGAGTTAGGGATTTTCTCACAGATCTGGTGGAAAATGAGGCATGGCTGGCTCTGTGATCTCTTGGTCATTGGTCTGATGGATGAATTCAGACAAGATGCTTCAACTGGATCTCCTTCCCACCTGTGTCTCTGTACAGTGGGGAAATGATAATGTTGAGGTCCTCTGTCCTGGTGAAAGGTCTTCAGTGGTAGTCTCAGTAATTAGGATGAGCCTATTTAATTGACAGGAAAGTCAGATTTAAATTTATTCAAGTGATCTTTCATCTTAGACCTCAGATTTTCTTATTATTATATCAACCCTGCTATGTAGTGCCCATTTGTTACTTAGTGTAGTAGGTATTCAGAATGAATTATCAAAGTACATAGTATCAGAGATCTACAAAAGAAATCACAGGAGCTGCAAGTATTCTTACAGTTTGTGTGAAATTTTGTATCTGCTACAAATTTGGAGATGAAGGTACTGCTCACATTTCACAGCAAAATAGCAGGTGAATTTTAGAAGAGATGTAGCTGGGCAGCCTTTCTGCAGTCTGAGCTGACTGCAACCTTTCTGGTGTGCTCACTGTTTGTCATCTGATAGGGACAGATCTGACTTCTCAGCAGTCCTGCCCTCATCCTTCACCCTCCTGCTGCTCCATAGTGCTGGCTGCTGTGGCTGTGTACTGCCTATATTCATAGCCTCTGGGAAACAGCCCATCACACCATACAAGGGTAATTTACCTCTGTTCCCACTGGTGGAGCAGTATAGAAAGCTGGAGCGTGCTTGTGGACTTGGCATTTAATGGGTGTTTTTGGTAAGTAGTGATACAAGCCTTATGTATTTGGTACTGGTACACAGAGTGCAAACCATATTAAAATGGATCCATTCCACAAGAAATACAATTTTATGCTTCTTAATTGAGCAATTAATTTAGTTTTGCCTACTGTTTTGCAAATGTCAGGGGATGAAGTTGAGAACAAGTAGTTGCTGTATTTGCATCAGGAACTGAGGGCTAAAGAGTTGTGCAAAACTGGTAGTATACAGAACTGATTTCCAGATTAATGTTTGGATGCATTTGAACAGAGAGTTAATTTTACTTTTTCCTTTACTGGTTTGATTTTAATCCCCTCCCAACAGAATGAGAATATAGATTTAAAGAAAGTCTTGTCTTGTTTGACTGATCTCTGTGAGTGTCCTTGAAAGTCCTTTATTTTCACCATGACTGTATTCCGTTCCACAGGGAAACATATATTGTCTTGTAACTCTACACTAATAAGAGACAAGTGTCAAGAAAACTTGGATGTTTAAATCAAAATTGATTTGCACATCTAAGATGGACAGATATTTCATACAGCTGTGGGCCAGCCTATGGAAATTTTGAAAAATTAATAACCAGCAAAATCTGTCTAAAATATTCACAGTGTGTTTCATCCAAATGATACTAGTTTTATCCACTGAAAACAGTCTTGAATAAACCTTAGTTCAGTCATAGAAAAGAAACCAATGTTTTTGCTTGATAAAGAGATTGCAAACATGTTTAGTATGAGCATGTACTCATTTATTATACATTATTTTAATATTATGTGTATCCGTGTGTATAGAAAATTAGAGACCTAATCCAGAAATGTCCAGAGAAGGGGAAACAACATTGTGCTTGGTGTTACATCAGTTCCACGCTACTGAGGAATCCATTTTATTTAGGGAGAATCCCCAGGAAAGCAATGAAGGCAGTCAACAAGCTGCTTTACACAAGTGGGAAGACTCTGGTCATGCATGTCTAAAATGTGTCATAGAAAAGAAACTATTGCCATTTTATGGTGTGTTGGACTTCACACAGAGTCTGCTTCTAGCAAAGAACATTTCTAAGGAATTGCATGCAATAAATGAATCCTCCAGGCTCTTGTTTTCAATGTTGTGTGCACTTCTTTAGTGTGAAAACTTCCCTGGAGGCTTCATGAGCTAAAAGTTCTCTGAGATGGTGTGCTGATACTCTAGGAAACAAAACTGATAATGTTGTACCTCTTGGGCATCTGTATTCCCTCTCTTCTATATTCAAAAATCTATGTGTGATGATGTGGTTTTAGAAGACCCACTGCAAGCAAGTGGCTATTAAAATGGCATTAATGGTGCCTTAGGCAAATTGGTATTTGTTAAGCATATGGGCAACATTATTAGTATGACATATGCCTGGCGTTTCAATAACAGTCATCAATATAGCGGAGGCAGAAGGTGCCTCATAGGTCAGTTCTCTGGTGAAATATATAGAAAGTTAAATTAAAACTAAATAGTTGCTGGACCCAGGGCAATTTAGAGAAACTACTTGGTCCCTACACCTTCCACGTAACCCTGAGATTGAAGGCAAAGCTGCAGTCATGTGAGGAGGCCTACTGAAAAAGGTGATGAGGATGCCTTCATCATGCAAGTAAAAACATGTGACAGCAGCACACCTAGAGTGTGAAAAAGTATATATGTGTGTCACTGGCTCTACAGGCTGTGTTCTGTGTGTTTTGAAACTAAGTCTTTCTTCCTCCTATTGACTTCTTGCCCTCTGGTACATTGAGTTGGCTGCTTGAGACACTTTCACTAAGTACAAAGTCAATTGACTGTAAGTGGTGATGAAGAAAATGTTGTGTGATTAGTATTACAGTTCAAGCTCTTCTGATCAGTCACAGAAAGAGCAGTCAAATAAACTCAACTTCATTTCGGAGAATCACACACTGTTAATGGTGGAGAGTCTGCCTGGAGCCCAAAGGGGAAAAACAAGCCACTTGAGGCAAATCTCTCTTTTTTACATAGAACAAACTAGTTGAGCAGTGTTAAAAGCTGCTTATTGATTTGTGCTCAGACTGAAAGCCATGCAGTGATGTAAATGAAAATGTGTCAAGAGTCAATATTGATTTTTTTTTTCTTTTTCTTCTTCTCTTTTTTTTTAAAGGAAGGCCACCCCACTTGGGAAATGCTGTTAGCCATACCACTAGGCTTGTCAGTAAGTGAAGTGATATCCTTTTCCACAAGACTACATATGTCCAGACATCAAATTTACTTCTTTAACTGAAGTAATATGGACAGCATGCTGAGAGCAGCTATGCTGACAAAACTTGGTTTTTTGAGAAAATTGTTAGGTGAAGAAAAAGAAATGACAGAGAAGAAATCAAATCTTAGAGAAGATAAATTTGCTGGGCTGAGCTTGCAGTCTAATACTTGCAGAGTAGGCCAATTTTTTTGTTTTTAAATCTTTGCTGGCAATAGGTTTGTGTAGCGATATAAATTATACTCAGGGAGAGACAAGGACAAGGAAAGGGTAGAAAGGAAATCCCATAGTCTCTAGAGGGGTGTGCACTCAGCTGGACTAGACCTGGGAGAGTTTCCCTTTAGAAAGAGGGAGTTTGCAGATAGAAGACTTACAAGAGCCTCTCTTTCGAGTGAAGGCTAGCAGAAGAGAAATGGGTGATCCCTGAAGGGTAATCCAAATACATTATTTGTTGACTTCACACTGTGCTTAGTGAGGGATATACAAAACAGTTTAGGAAAATACAGCAAGCAGTTGCCTATGCTTTCTGTCCTGAAGAACTGGATGCAAACTGTAATAACTGCTGCACTCAAAATCAATGCTACAGCTTTTTCTATTAGATTAGAAACTGCAACCAGGCTCTTTTAACTAAAATTTCTACCTTGTTAACTCTTAGCAAGTTATATTCTTCCAGGTCTTTGACAAAAATTCCTCTGTAGCCAAGATAATCTTTTCTCAATCTGTGCCACCAAATCTGGCAACTATTTGCTTACACCTCAATTAGAGGTGACAAGAGGATATGGCAGACAGCCCATTGCAGCTCTAATCTTCTAAGAATGAGCAACGATCCACAAGGGAGGGTTGTATTTAGTGTGGAATCAGGCTTGTGAGATGTTTTTTACTTTATTGGCACTTTTAAGGGCTTTGGGTACTTCCACAGCTCCTAGCTTTGCTTCCTGGGCAGAAGAAACATTTCTCTATCTATGGCAGTGGCTCTCTTCTCTTCATTCATCCATGTCTGCTAGCCTCTCTCCATGACAGAAATGTTTCTCCTGTGTCTATATCTACCCATAAGAAGTCATCACCTCAACTGCAGCCTTCCTGGGGTGACAAAATAACTATTTCAAACTGAAAATAAACAGAGAAATTAAATTCTAACTTGGAGAAAGAACCCGACCAAGTATCACAGCAGCAAAATGGCAGTCTTCCAGCTACTGGCAGAAAAAAGTGCCCCAAACAAAATGTGGTGGCAAATCAAAAGTGCAACTCTAAACATATTAAGTGTGTGGAAATGTTCCTATCAATTCCATGTTGCTGAGGTTCAGCCGACTGAAATAGAATTTCATTTTTAAGACTCCAGCAAATTGAATTTGCCCTTCCTATTAAACACTGCAGCTGAGTTATAAATGGATGCCTGGGCTGATGAACTGAAAGTTCCTTAGTGAGAGATGTACACATGGCTCACACTTTTTTTTCATCATCTCAGACAGGTTTTTGATCCTATTTTTAAATTTTTTCTTTTTTTCAACATTTTGTTGCCAAACAGAATGAGAATCATAATGCGGTAGTTTTTTTTGTTTTTTGAAGAAACAGAAGGGCAATAACATCTTCTGTATAAACTAGATGTAATTTGTCACAAATCTGGAAAGTAAGGCAATACTGATGTTGTTCATGCATTCTGTCTGGTTTGTCAGGCAGCTTGCTTTCAATTTTGTGTTATAACCATTCAGATTTATTTCTATTAAAATTCAGGCAGAGGGAGACAGAAGACAATATAAAACTATTCCAGTGCTCTGCTATGTTCTGTATACAATGTGCAGAGATAGTCATTCAGTGGAATTCCATAATAATAGAAACTAACAAGAAATATGAAAGGCAAAAGGCTTACAAAATGGATGCATTTTATAAATCTGTTTTAAAAATGTATGTATGGGAGTGATCTGACATTAACTACTTTCCGAACATTTTACTTGTCTCACAATAATGTCCTCTGTGTAAATGATTTTATTTTGTCGACACCACAATTTCCAGAGCTGTCCCACACTTTTGTATTCTGGGCACAACAACTGAACACAATGAACGACTTCAGCCAGTTTTGGAAACACCTACCTCTTCTGTACATCTTAAGAATTAAACAGGAGAGGGGCTGTAATTTAGACCCACTTAGATGCTCTGGCGTATGGAAGATAGATACTGACAGGCAGAGGATTTAGCTATCATCTTCTGGGCTCCCAATTCCCTGGTGTGTTTCTCCACCTTGGAATTGTGCAGGAACCACCTGAATTAATCAGGAATGAAATTAATGGGAAAGAAACATCAGCCTCTGGCCAGACAAACATCTTTCTCTTGCCACCTTTGACCATAAACCCTGCCCTACAGATTGGTGTCAAGCCTTCTTTCTGTATTTTATGAATCAGACACGATGTTATGTCACATTTTTCCTTGATATTTCTTTCATTCATTCATTCACCTGGTGCGACTAGAAGATTGTGATTAATTATTTGTTCTGGAGCAAGGACTTGAATCTTGATAACATAGCTGATTGACCTGCTTGTTGGCAATAATTAACCACAGCTTTAGATATGTTCTGAAGGCGCCTCTGTGAACCAGCATGACTGGAAAAATGGGTAGAGAATTGCCTTGTTTGAAAATTCAGCTTTAGGGACTTGGGATATTTGGTTTGTGCTAGGACTCACCTGAGGTGCCACCACTTTTCTTTAAGCCTGCCCAAGGAAAGCACCGTCACAGTTCTGGCATCTCCTCAAACCCACGGGAAGAGTGGCCAGTCTAATACCAGCACAGCATAAAAGCAACGGTTGCAGCTGAGTCCTGCCTGAACTTTCTGAGATGCTTTTTGGCTTTTCAGGGTATTTGTCAAAGCAGTGACCTGACCACATGATGACCTAGCAGACACTCAGTACCAGGAGCTACCCCACTGCAGACACAAGCTACAGCAAACCAGCAGGACTCTCTTTTCCCAGAAGTCCTGCTGGTTCACCTAACCAGTCACCTGAAAGGTGAGGGCTCACAGGCTTCACCAGACAGGGCAGAGGGAAGAACTCAGAGCAATCACTTGTTTAAATGGCAAGTAGTCTTTGAAGCAAAGAGCAGAAAACAGGTCTGTTTCCCAGCTGACTGCCCTAATTGCTGCCCTATGGTCATGCTCTGTCCTGCTCTCTGGTCCAAGGAATCCTTAATTATTTAATGTAAAACAAAAGAGCTTTCTCAAGAGCAGCACAAAGTTCTCTGTCCATCTCTCTGTCTCTGGGTGCTCACGTATGCATGTGCATACATAAAGATGCCAGCACACAGATGAGGAGGTTGCAATTCTCTTGGGAGGTGAGATATGTGAGTTTGAATCCTCTTAGGCTGGAGGGCAAAGGAGTATTAATTTTGTTTTGTTCATAGTCTTATACTAGAAGAGGATTTCAATGGGGGTCTTGAAGGCAGGTTAGTAGAGTGACCTTGGGAATGCTCTGTGTCTGGTAGTATTTTGTTAAATGCTAAATTGTTTAATGGGATAGATGATGATAAGCAGGGGGAAAGAGACAAATCAATTTATCTCAAAACTGTATTGTTTAAATTAATCATTTAAATGATCCCATCTAGGGGCTTTATAAGATGCACACTTTTAAGCATAAGTCACTTGTCTTTTTTCAGATTAAATGCTTTGAAGTCTGTATAATGATATGTTCCATTTCTCAGCACAGGGCACAGACAGTAGACATGATAATAGTTTATCTGTTTCTCTTTTTAGACAAATCTATTTGAAATATCTCNAAAAAAAAAAAAAAGGAAATAAGAGTATGGATGAAATAGTAGTAGTCCAGCAGCTCCACTTTCTCTGAGAAATCTCTCTGTCGATATAAATAAATCCATTGTTCAATGTTTTCTTTGTTTCTTCAGATGTTGCATTCAGGGGTGAATTCAGAGTGTAAAAGAAGAATCTTTGCAGGATTTTCAGAAAATAATATGTGACCCACATTTTGGAGGAAAGGGGGGGGAAAAGCATTACTCATTTTCCTCTCCTCTAACCCAATATTTTAACCTTCTTTGACACTTTCAAAGAGATGCTTCTGTCCTCTTGAATTCAATACAAACTCCTTAGTCATGAACCTGGAAGAGGGAAGAGTCTGAGTCTCATTGCTTTAGGTGTGTGACAGAGTGGGGAGAGGGAAATCTTGTGTTTTGTTTGGAAGAAAAGGAGACCGACATTGAAGGAAATATTGTGTGAATAGGAATAAAGATCACACATTCAAAAGCCTTTAGAAATTTAGCCCTCCTTCCTTTTCCCTACACCCATCCCATTAAATTATTCTGGCTTTGATCTCATCTCTCTCCCCCTCTCTCCCTTCATTCAGTGGCACAGAAATTTGTGACCCTGAAAGGTATCAATTGCCATTTCCTTTCCTGCTTAACTCAGATCAGGAGAAGGAACTGTTTGAAAAGCAACAGTTATGAAATGGATTTTTAATGTAAGCTCAGTATTTTTGTGAATGTTTGTGCCAAAAGAATTTAACCTGCCTGATTACTTAGAAACAAGAGCAAATAAATGTAGGCTGCGAACAAGTTAAAATGTGATTTCTAATTTATTGTAGTGCTTAGGAGCATATTTTAACTCAATTTGCCACACTCTCCTTGATTACTCTAGACATGTCAGTGAGGAAAACTCTTTGCAGTGAAATATCTGGATCCCTGCCCTTAAATAAAACAGTATTTTTAATGTCTTCTAATCAAGGATATTGTTTACAGGGTAGATAACCCTTAAGTCTTCTTTCCATTATTGACTACATGATTTATTTCCTTTTGCACCTGCATTTAGATGTGCTAAAACCTCTCTTGACTGTTTCTCATCTTCTTAGTGCCTTGTTCCTGTATGTGAATGCAGCACAGTTGTAGCAGCAGAGCTGAATATGGAGCAGAGTCCAAGCTTCCAAAGAGCTGTGGCAGTCATTTTTGCTGTTTGTTTGCTGCTCTGTAACAGAGTATGTAGACACGCTCAGGGAATAGCGTGTTACTGGGTATGGTTATAAAGAATTCATCAGCCTAATGGAACAATTAACTCAACCATTCTGCTGCTCTTGATCTGCAGAATTTTGCTTTAAGATTAGAGTGATGAGGTGAAGATTAACACCTCTGGGTCAGTGAGGCTGATGAGACATGATTTATTAATCCTCAAAGAAAACCTTAATTGGACACAGGAGCACTCTCTTCTTCATTGTTAAACTCTGCCAATTCCCTGGATAGTTAGGGGAGATGGTGAATATGATAGACTTATTGTAATTAGATGCACCAAAACTAAAGTAATGATTTTTTCCCCTGGGAACACCATGTGTTATTTTCTCCTAATAAATCAGTGCTGATATTTATGAACACCTGAGAAACATCCCTTATACATGGTCATTGACGACCCAAACATAAGTTATAGAAGGGAGCTGGAGAACAGGATTCATAAGAATCCTTTGATTTAGAGGAACTGTCTTAAATCCTGGCCTTCAGAGCACAGAGAATTTACTGTGCAAGCAGGTTAATGATCAGGTTGATTTATCCTTATTTTTTTGTCTACCGTTACTCATTCGTTCATCATGTTCTGTCCATTAAGAGGCACTGATTTATAGGAAGAAGCACTCCTCTAAGGAGTTTGGTAGGTTTTGAAACTAAGTCTCCAAAACACTTTTTTTTTTTCAAAGAAATGTCTTTTTGCAAGCAGTATAATAAATAGGTTCATTATAATGCAGCATGCAGCTAAAGAGGGGAGAAAAGTCCATAGGCATACAATTCTAGCTGCTGTACCTCTGGCTCAGGAAACAGAGCTTTGTGACTTGAGGATTCATTAAGACACTTGGTGTAGTGAAACCCTGATGAAATAAGTTAGCAGTCTCATTAGGGGGTTGGAGCAATCATTTGGAAAAAGCCTCCTTTGCTACATTTGTTTACTGTGTCACAGGAAGCATGTCCTCAGTCAACTGGGATAATCATTGTCAGCGTTTTACATAGTTACAAAGACAGCTAATAAGCCAGATTGTCAAATTATGTCAATCATGTCTAACATCAACAAACAAATTGCTGTATGCAGATGGGAAATTTGTGAGAAAGCTTAAATATTCAGTTCAGTGGGAACAGTGCATACTGCAAGGTCATGGTTTAAGACTAATATCTGGAGCAAAGTGACTTTCCAGAATGTGGCTCAGAAGCAAGATTTCTCTGTGAAATTGTTTGGTGAGACTTCTGACATTTAGGGCATCGACTGAAGAATTTCTTGTATCATTAAGCATCGCATCCTGCTTTTCCCACCCCAACACTGTACTCACCACATTATCACACTGGTGTATTTGTTGTCTTCCTCTTGCTTCTGCTGAAGTCCTCAGATTTTATTGCAGCTTCACACCCAGACTGACTTCCGGAGGCTCTAGCCAAAGTAGGGATGAGAGCTGAGAAATGGAGTCAGAATTTTTTCTGCTAAAGAGGAAAATTTTATGTATTCTTATTCAGCCCCATTGGGATTTGCAGTCAACTCTTAGCCTAGGGATCCTGATGTCAGCTCTCTGAGTGACAAGTGCTTTTGGCACTTGTCATCGTTGCGCTAGACACCACTCTAGGGGGGAAGGGATCTGTTTGTGGCTGGTAGTTGCTGAGAGTTTGTATGATTTCACCCCTGCCTGGGGTGATACATAAGGGACAAAAGAATGAAGGGTTTTAAAAATTCTATAAAGCTTTCAGAGTGCTTAAATAGACAGAAGATTGCACAAAAAAGTAAGATAAAAAGTCAGATGTTAATCTGTAAAAAGAGCAAAAGATCTATTAAATCAATCAATAGGTCTCTTACAGTGGCAAATATAATTTAGTTAAAGAAAACATAGAGAGTGCAAGAATATAATGAGTTTTCCACTCCTAAAAGCAAGGATTGAGAAGTGCAGTTATTGACTGACAGGTATGTTCTTCAGAGAGGAAAATCACATTCTGGAGGGTTAATCTCGGAGCTGCACTGAAGTTACAGACCTGTCTGCACCATAATGTCCCTCAGGAGCCTTCAGTTCACAGCACAGAAATGACACCTGGCTAGGATCACTGGAACATAACACACCAAGGCCAGTTGCTGTCCTTCCTCCTATTTAGAAGGAAATATCAAGGAAATATACATTGATTCCCCAGCAACTTTAACTGTGCTTTGGCAACATGAAGAATAATGGTAGGAAAAAATAATGTACATTGTAGACAGAGACATCTGTCCAGGGTCCCAGGTAATGTCACCTCTCTGTTACTATACATAGCAGTGTAAGACACTCTTTCCATTAGCTAAGTCCCAAAGGGTTTGATATTGGTTCTGCCCAAGACATAAATTTGATTGTTGTGTCTCAATGGGATGTAGACTTGTTTGTTTGGGGTTTCTTCACTTAATATAATGTGTCTTTAACCAAAATCTTTGTGTTCTGACACTGAACCCCATCATCTTTATAGTTATTCCATATTGAAGAATATTTGGCTCAATATTGGCCTGTTTTTCCAAAGGCACACTCAGTGACATGGTTACCTGTATTGCTGTTGCATGTCATATTGTGTTGACTTCTACTGATCCACGATCATTATCATTTGGGATTCCTTCTTTCATTCATCCTTCATAATATAGAGTGCTTAGTCCATATTATATTCTTTCCTTACTAACCTGTTTTTGAAATACAGTCATGATCTACCCAGAGCGCAGGAACTGAGACTTAGACTTTTGCAATAGCTTTCCCCTGTAGCCTCAAAGATTAATTTTTTGATTGTAAATTCCCAAGGGTTTAGGTGTCACAAACTGAATTGAGGTGCTCTGCAGAACATCCCTCCTCCTAATTCTGAATGTTCATAGACAATTGCAGGTAACTGCTATTCAACAACAATTCCCTGAAAGCTAGGCAAGAGAAAAGCCAGAAGCACTAAATTAAACTATTAATATAACACACAGAAGGGATGGGGGTGAACAAACTTAACTGTATCATGCCCCATTTGACTGGAGTGCTCTTGTTACTGGTTTAAAACTTCACCAACCTCTCGGCTCTTTAGCACCCATAAATGTTATGTTGGAGCCTGATTCTCAAAGAGGGGGAACCAGGGAAAACTTAATCTGCCATTATGAAGAGAGGCAATGATATTTTCTTTTTCTGGTGTGAAGAAGCCTTGGCAGAGCAGGAATTTAGGAGGCCCATGGGGACTGTATGTGTTAGCAGGCACAGAGGTTCATTTTAACTTCATCTGGCCTTTTGGGAGAGAAGAAGCACATAGACCATCTTTCTTTCCACGTAGCTTCATAATAAACTTTTCAGAGGAGCATGGCTTGAAAAATCTCACTGTAAAATTTTAACTAAAATAGATCTTCCATTTAAAAAGTCGATTCCATTTTTAAAGAAAGAGAAACCTCCACAGTTCTGCTTCAATCTTAGCCCCCCTAAAACCACAAGCATCAGTAAGCTGTTGGATCTTAAAAAAAAGCATACACAACCCAAATGATTGATTTTAAAATGCAATCAATTAGAAATCACAGCTGACTTTTTTGATGGGAACTTAATTTGATCTGGAATGCATTTGTGTCCTTGCCTACTATTAATTAGCAATAATAATAGTATTGTTCTTCTATGGGAATTTGAAACAGATCTGCCTTCCTATAAGGCAGATGGTTAGTACAGCTCAAAGCACTCTGAGTCACAGCAGAGGCCTCAGCTCCATTACTCCCGTTAGCTGGCAAGGGAAGATTTTGGTGGAAGAAAATGATAATCTTGAACAAAGGAATAAGTTGTCAGTGGAACAAGTTTGTCTTTTCAAAGTTGCAGCCTGAGAGACATTTACAAGTAGGAGAGGTTGCAGCATTCTCACAGCATTGCAGCCATCAAGGCTTGGATGCTGGGGCTCTGCAGGGAAATGTGTGGCAATGCAGCAAGGTAGTGGCAAGAGACTGCTCTTGTAATTCCAGGTGTTAAATTGGTGTCAAACATCTGATCCACATTTCTGTCTAAAGCATTAAGCCAGACCTTCCTTGGCCAAAAGCAAACTCAATTGCATTATCTTCTGTTTGTTCAAGGGATAAGCCCAGCAGCTGTTCTTGTTGTATAACATTTATATCTTTACAGAGTCTGCAATAACAGATATAGCATTTACAGAGGCTCCATGTGCCAGGGCTGGCCCCTTCAGTGACCTCGGAAGGAGCAGGATGCTCAGCCCTGTGTGGAGCTGTCTCTCACTGACTGGAGACAATTGGGGGGATGGCTTAATTTTTCTTTATTTTACGTTTACATAGCAGACTAAATATTAGTCATTTTTCAGTATTTCGTTAGTATTCAGCTGACAGGCTTAACTTCAAAGCAAGTATTTCTTATTTTCATAGATGGACAGAAACTGTTAACATTCCTAGAAATAAAAGAGATTTTTTTTTTCTTTCTTTTTGCCTGGTGCTTCAAAGGGTACAAACACATTCATACATCTGTTTTCTCCAACAGACCTTGCTAGAGCTGTGAGGATTTAGGGTAAAGAGAGTGAATGTCCATGGAGTGCTGGTTTCTTTTTAGTGAGCCCTTCACACAACAGTGTGAATAAAGCTTGGTGCTGAACTCTGTGTAAACTGACGTGAGATGGCACCTTTTGGGGTGAGCTAGGCAGAATGATTCTTAGTGCCAGTTTTTATGTAGTACTAGGCTAAGGATCCATGCAGAAATCCACAACCTGCATATATGTACAGCACATGGAGCCCCCAGGGATCTCAAGGTGAGCAGGTGCAGGGAAGTGCCCTCTCACCGGGTCTTACCAGCTATATGGCTTGTCCCTGGTGGCTCAGGAGCCTGGGTAGATTGGGCAGCAGCCTGACACCTTCTCCATAGGGCAAGTTTCCTACCAAAAGGAAACTGGGGAGAAGCAGGGAGCAGTCACCCCATAGCAGGGAATCAGTAGGACACTGGGACTTGCCTAAACACCTAGCTTCAGGAGTCACTACAGGACTATGAGAATGGTTCCTCTGATGTGGGGTAGTTTGATAAACCTGCTATGGCTGACACTATTTTGGCCTGTTTTCTGCAGGTGGGTTTAGCTGGTGGGGACACTGAACCAGCACCTGTCAGAGACAAAAAAAAATATTTCTACAGACAAAAAGAGGAAGGGCAGAAGCTTGTGTTACATTGGAAATCAAGGTTCTCTGCATTTATTAAACTTCAACTCTCTGGTACCTCTTTTTACCTACCACATACACATGCTTTATAAAACAGAATTAAATTATTTCCTTGCCTCTCCTAATGTGACATAAAGACCTCTCTACAACCACAGTCTGGGAGGCAGCTATTAAATAGACAGAATTAGGACCATTACCTTGGAGGTAAGAGGTGCTTTATTTCATTCTGCACTCTCCAGAAGTCAGGTTCTGTTGATAATAACATGGACACTGACATCATCACACCTGCTTAGATTCTTATCCATGATCAGTACCACAGAACTACTAAATACATTAAATTTAATCAAACACAGGAGAGTAAAAATGCCTGCTGTTCTCAAGAATGAGAATTGCTCAAAAAAGTAATACAGGACATTAGTGTATTAATACACACAAACCCCACAAATATAGTTAGAAACAAATAAGGTGGTTAGTTAGCAGCAAGAATGTTCATGAGAGAAGCATCTTCAAAGACTGAAGTGAACTTACAGATAGGACAGAAATTTGAAAGAAGTCAGTGAATAAACCCATAGCCGACACTAGCAAAATAGTGTTAGGTAATACTGTAATGTTGTTTCCTTATTCTAGGCTGTGATCTTGGATTTGCAGAAAACAGGGCCTGTTGCAGAGAAGCTGAGAGGCAAATTGCTCACCTGAGTGGCTGTTAGCACAGGGGAAGGAGCGTGGCACTGCCATCCATCCTCCATCCTGACAGGGGCCTCAGGTGGGGATGTGCCACCACTCTGCAGCACGGGCAGCTCCATCACAGTGTCTCCCAGCCAGCTGTTCAGTGTGGCTACCACCTCACAGGCTGGGACTATTAAGCAGATATCATCAGGTCTTCTCTGCATAAGGTGAGCCACAGCTGGACAGAAATGGCCACAAGCCCGCTCTCACTAGAACATCCTCCTTTTTTGCAAGAGGGCATCAGTTAAGGAGCCCTGAGGAGGGGCAGGAAAGGGATGCACTGCAGTGGTACTTTCCAGCAGAAGTAAAATTATTTCCAACTGGTGTAATTGAGTCTGCTCTTGCACCAAACAGTGAGGGTAAAATTTTCCACCAGGCTAAGCTATGATCTGGCTCCAGAGCATTATCACATTCTTTTACATGTAAAGCTAACTATATATATTGTTAAATGGAAGTCTTCCTGGTAGCCTGCTACCTGGTAATTACATCAGCAGAGCAGGGTGAGAGATGGCAGGAAGGGATCTAAACGTGTTATAGGAATAGCAAAGGAGGAAGTCAATCATAACAAACATTTGCTAAGAATATATTGTACATTTGGGAGTGGAAAAAGACTAATCCCTGTTTTGCACATTGTAAGGGGAATTGAGGAGGTGTTCCATTCAGATGCTATTGCAACTGGGAAGTTATGAGATGGCCTCAAACATTAACTTGAAGGAGACAGACTTAAAGTATATTAAAAAAAAGATCCTTCCCTGAACTTAAAGAGCAGAGCAGGTAATTCACTAAGCTCTAATGGTGAATTTATGGTGTGGAAAAATTTATTTCTTATCCCTTCTTCCATGAGAGAAAGAGAGAGAGAGACAGAGAGGAAAATAGAAGTATTTCTTAAATTAATTTTATTTACATCTTCTTGTGAAATGGAAGAATGGAAACAGTAATTAGGATTCAAGGTCAAAATGAAATTCTGTCCACATCTCAGTCCTTCCCACATAATTTTGCAGAACAAGAGCTGAATAGAGGAAGAATGAATTGATTTTTTTTAAGTTTAGTAATTGCAAATACAAAATGAATATCATTCTGCAGATATGGTGCCAGAGGACAACACATGCTAACAAAATAATGGTAGTCCCGATAAATAATTTATGCACCATATCAAAAACTGAATGAGATAAAGACATGGAGAACATGTTTGAAAATTTGGAAATTGCTCAAAGCTCTTCCTCCAGTGTGTCCCAAGAGAATGAGCACAGAGCACTAATAAACTCTGTGACTGTGTATAATTCATAAACTTTCCCTCATTTTTTGTTTTTCAGTGCTTATAGTTTATAGCTAACAAAGGATCAGAGTGGCAAAATCCTGGTGAGAGTTGAGAGGAGAACATAAACCAGCTGATTCCTCCACTTAGTCTATTCATAAGGGCATCTGTTCTCGTCCCAAACTGCACATATATCTGCCATTAAACTTAGTACATTGAAAACAGAAAAAAGTGCCTTCTACTCACATCCTTATGTCTACTTTATATTTATATTTTTATGACAGCTATTGCAATATGAGATTATAACAAAACAAAAGCCATTTCCAGATGATTTTATTAAAATTATTCTGTTGTGGCTATTGGTTATTATTCAGACTGGATTTCTTAGGGACTCATTCAATGAGCGCAGAGCAATATCAGAGCATACCAGTGAATGCTGTCAGAAGGCAGTGGGGTGTTTCTGGATGAATTACATAGAATGAAACCTCCCGCACACACAGCCACATTGGAAAGATGTTTCTAAGCAAAAGGAATCTAAAAATTACATTCAGATAAGATTTTCTTTGAGATGATTTTAGTGGTGGCGGCCATGTGAAGTTGTATTCTGAAAAGACATGATGGGCAAAAAGGTTATTTTCAACTCTGCATGTCAGCGATTTGTAACATATTTTCTGGCATGGTACAATTCAGTTACACAACCAAGATTTTTTTTTTCTGTAAGACATTTTGGAGTTTTAATTTTTTATCTAAAAACAGAGGACATTGTTCTGTGGCTTCCTGAGGGAAGCCCTCTGTCTCTGACTCCAAGCACACAAGCAGAGCCCAGCACATTTCTCAGCTGCGTGACAAGTTTCAAGCTGCTGGGAGGCTGAGAGAGCCCCCAGCCTCTGCTGCCATATGTCAGAGCAAGCAGCGTCTGGCTTGAGCCATCACAGCAGAAGACAGAGGAACACCAGAGCAGGAATTTCCACACAGTTTCCCACCATTGTCAGAGATGTAAAGAAACCCCACAGTGCTCCCAGGGTGCCTCTGCAGATCTGTTGTCCTGGGTGGGTAAATGAGAAAAGGGTCACTACTATCAGCAAGCTACACAAGTGACTGTGGGACAGCTGTCCTTTGGGGTGCCCTGTGCTCTGAGGCTGAGAAAAGGGTTCAACTCTTCCAGCTCCTCCCTGCCTGTCCTACCTGCCTCTGAGAGCTTGTTGAATGTTATTTGAATATTGTTTACTTCATTAATTTCCTCCTGCCATCAATTGATGAATAAATTATTCATAAGTAAATTTATAAATTATTCCACCAGTTTTATTGATGATTGAATAATATTGACCAAATAAATTATTCACCTTTCTTTTCCCCCACCAAATGACAAATAAATTATTTGTGAGTATTCGTTTCTTCATTATTAGATCAACTCTTCCATCTGTTGAGACATTCATAAGAAGTCACTCACTCTGATAGCCATACAATTTGTAAGCAGGACCCTTTAGGACCTATGGTTTCACAGACAAACAGAACTAGTTTAACTTTATTGAATACTTATATGGCATTTGTTTTAAATATGAGGTACTTTAGAGCACGAGGAAGTGTTTTGTATGTTTCATTGCCAATTAAACAAATACTGAGATATTCTGTGGTTAATTCTCACCCAACTAACATATTTTGAATTGTACAGCTTATTTTACATTTTCCCATATTTGGACTAAATAGCCAGGGCTGAGGCTGCAGCCAGCCCTTGATCCCAAAAGGTATCAGGTTGCAGGTTCTATAAATGAGCATCAGGAGAATAGCCAAATCAGAGATGCTTTGACTAATTACCACTGCAACAGTGAACTGCATAGGCCAGTTATTTCAAGTTCCTGAATAAACTACATGAGTTTTCCATCTAGTTATATCCATGTCCTCTGTCTCTTTCACTGATTCACCAGTAACTATGTAGCAAAAAAGTGACAGCCTCTTCTAGTGGCAGCATTTCTAGCATATTTTACCATGTAAGAAAAAATGTGTCTATATCCAAAAATATGGACAGTCCACTGGTTATTGTTATTGTGTTGGGTCAGGGGGGAAAAATCAAAATTAATTTTAAAAAATGCATCTCTAAGAAAGTGATACTAAGTCACAAACACACACAGAAGAAAGAATTAGATCCTTTCTATTCCACGGTGCCCAAGTTAGATTAAGTTCACCAAGCCAATCAAGCTGCATTAGGATGAAATCAGTATAAGGACCATGAATGGTACACTGAAAAGTATTCTCTAAAACGTTGCTCAGAAAGAGACAGAGAGAGAAGGCATCCTATTCCAGCAGAGGAGCAGCCCTTCAATAATTTTCCAGGTGTGACTGCCAGCAAGGGTCAGAAGCACACACTCCTCTGCTGGCATTTGCTTGACTCAGAGACCTACCAGCAAAGCAGGTGCAAAGATGTTTCAGTTGACTTTTTATGTTCTTTTTTTTCCAATTTGAAATTATGAAGCAGGCACATTTGTCAGGCTGGGTACATGTGAGAGAGTGAACACAGACCCAAGAAAAAAGTTATTTCTACAGCTCAGGCTGCCCGATGGGAAGATGAAGGGGCTGTGCAGAGAGCCCATTTATGGGGGACCTCTCCAGCACTGGGCAATGCTGTAACACCATAACACTGTAACAGCTGTGTCTTCTTGTTTCCCCTTTCTTTTCCACCCAAATGGGGGCTGTGAGCTATCACTCAGGTCAATACAGCAGCGTAATGTTGGCCCTTAGAACACATGAACAGCAGAAAATCCCAGCTCTTTCATTTTCAGGGAAAACTATTAGTAGGTCTGCCTCTCTCACTGAGGCACACTAACAAGTTGCTGTCTAAACTGTCATTAATGTTTACACTTACATTTCCACATTAAAATAGGCAGTATTTCCCCTAGAAGAAGTGCTGTGACCAGGACTTACAGGGGAAACACTGAGACTTTGCATTCTGGAAAATAACTAAATGGTCTTTGGGGTCAAGTTTTTAAACCCAGTTTCTCTCTGTTCTCCCAGGAGAAACACAGAATTATACAGAAAGATATGACAAAGAAAATGGGAAGGTGGTAAAAGTGTGTCTAGACAGAAGTGGTGTATTCAGAGAGCTGGACTGGAAGAATGCCCTTTGCAGCATTGTCCAGAATGGATGTGAATAAAGCACAGTTACCTCGGTCAAGGGCAGAGGAAAGAGCACTGCAGTCATTGGGATAAACTGGTGAATGGAACACAAGGCAAAATGTTAGCCTTATATAGGTATGTAATAGACTGGATCTTTGAGACATTCATAATCAGAAAGTTATGAAATTTAGCCCACATATGAGATTACAGAGGCCAGTCTGAGTTGATCATGTTTCAGATTAAGGGTCTGAGTAAAAGCCAGAGATGTTACTGATCAGAACAAATGTAGGTGCTCCATATTAGTCAGTGTGATGTCTATTCATCACCCAGGGTGAATATTCAGAATTCAGAATGTGGGTCTGGATAAGAGAAAAGAGGTGAGTAATTGTACCATATAAAGATATGTAGGGCAAGAGAGAGCTGCACAGAGGAATGGGGGGTGCTATCTCATAAAATGATATTTTTTCTCAGTGGGGAGTAAAAACCAGGAGCAAAAATCTACTCAGATGGATTTACTGTAAATGCAGTGTACTGTCAAAATATATTTGCAGTTCAGTTAAGTTTTTGCTGTTAGTTTTCCCATCAATGCTTTTGACTCCTAGTAATGTTCTGGATTTAATTCAGTTTTGCTACTTTTATAAAAGGAAGTCACAGAAAACAGACCTGAAAGAAGGTGCAGAGAGCCACATAGATTTTTCCTAATATCTAACAGAAATTTGACTTAAATTATCTGCC
This sequence comes from Pardalotus punctatus, assembly GCA_013400915.1. Lineage (NCBI taxonomy): Eukaryota > Metazoa > Chordata > Aves > Passeriformes > Pardalotidae > Pardalotus > Pardalotus punctatus. The sequence goes on along the minus strand of VZTX01031049.1, from coordinate 27,510 downwards.
AGTTTCAATTAACTAAGGAACCTTCAAACAGCCTTTCATATGTCTTATTTCAGAGATTATATTATTTGGGAAAGGGTAATTTTTCCAAGAAAAAAAAAAAGGAGCAATAGTCAGTGAACACGATTCTAAGTAGTGGAAAAGAACATTTTAAAATTACTAGTATGTGAAAAAAAAGTAATTTTATTTCACACTAAATCATATTGAGCAATACCTCTCTGCTTTCATGTCCTGCTCAATGCAGTGAAACTGTTCATGACAAAGACTGGACCTTAAATGAAGGACAAAAGAAGAAAGCTCTGGATATCTACCTGCTTACCTTTTTTTTCAGAAGACTCATAATGTTCTTCTCTAAGTCTTTCCCAGAGCTGAAAAACAAACTGCTTACTCCTAACATGACACTACTGCTGGCCTTCCTTCATGATTTCTCTTTTGACTTTTGAAGTCGTTGCTCCCCTCTCTTCCATTTCATTGCATTTTGTTCCTCAACTTCCTTTTTCCTGTATTATTGCTATTTTTGGCTGTAGCTGTTGCAGTGCCATCTTGAAGAAACAAGGCTGCTATTGTCTTTTGAAGACTGTAAAATTGGTACCTATTATAAACTCTACAACCTCAATTGCATTTCCACTGGTTTTCTATCTTAGTGTCATAGCTGTACCATTCCTGAGGAATGGAACATACAAGGAAGGTGATCATTTTAGAAGAAAAAGAGGGAATTAGCTGGGGAAAATACCATTAATCTGCAGAAAAGGGCCAACCCTATCAGATTAATCTTGTGCTCTATGAAGAGCAGCGCAGGGTAATATACTCAGGATGTTGGCAAGGAGACAGGCATCTGTATTTTGGACTAATGAATTCCTATTAAGATCTATGTGCTTGGAAATGTTCCTGGAGCACTGTAGCTAAGCGTGGACCATGGCAACCCAGTCATCATTCTGCAGAACGCGGCCGCCTGCCTTGCCGGCTCAGATGCAATAAGGCAGTTTTCCTAAGCAGATGTGTCTGGGACCTCAAGGGCATCAAAGCGCCTGAGATTCCTAACTACTCTGACAATCTGGCAGCAGATCTGCTTGGCACAGGGCACCACAAAGTCAATAGCAAGCTTTTGAGTTGTTTCTCTCTTCCCAACACCATATTGCTCAATGTCTTTTAGTGAGATGCAAAAAAAAAAAAAAAAAAAAAAAAAAAAAAA
>VZTX01031049.1:0-26272 GCA_013400915.1 Pardalotus punctatus | reverse complement strand
AATGTGATAAAGAGCTGGTTGACACAGCAGCTTCCTAGAGATAGTGCAATTATGGGTAGATGAGTCTTCGGTGTGACTGGAGTGAAATGTCCTGTGGGCAGTAGACTAAGTAAACAGTCATTACCACTCTCTACAGGCTCAGGAGAACACAGATATCTGGGTATTCCACCCAAGCCAGCCCCGATGGGGGATTATGACTCACAAATACTCTTTCAGCACTGATAGTGTGCTAACTTCTGAGAAATGAACATATGTTTTCGTATCTATTATGCACATACAGATGCTGATTTTGTGGGTGGTCTCAGAGTCTAGCAGCCTTTCTGGAGAAAGGCTTTTACCACTTCTTTTCATAAAGAACTGTCTTCAAGGGTAGTTTAAAGGCAATCCCAAATCTCAAAACTCTACAATAGCAGACCAAAAAGAGGGTATTTTTAGGTTATTGTCACAGCTGTGGCATAAGCTTTAGGAAATCTTTATGTTGGAGTTTATCTGCATTATTTGTTGTTTTCCATCAGCTTTACTAACATTTTCTTCTCAGTCAATATGAGTCATGAGGAGAAAAGGACATGCCTAGTACACGGGAACACTTACATGAATCTGTGAACTTGTTCCATGTTATAAGCATATTTCCTTCTTTCTTTGAAACATGAATTGAGCAAGTGTGCATTAATTTTCTTTCATCCCATCTCAGTCTTATGCTATAGAGAAAAAATTGAAAACTGTAACTACTCACAAGAATTAGATTTACTTTTTATATTGAAATAAGAACCATTAAGGAAAATCTAAAAAAAAAAAAAAGAAATCTAAGTTCCTTTTCTGCAGGGTCAGCACTTTACCATTCCCTAAAAAATATGGTATTTTCAAATCTTTCAGTTCTCATTATCCATTTCATTTTGCTGTGTCAAAAAAGGGAAGAATTTTGTCTCTTCTTAGACCATTCACTCCGATTAGGAATGAAAAATCCTCTCTCTAATGAAAAATCATGTTCTGCTTTATCATGATTATTCTAGTTCTTTAATACAGTTCACATGGTGCAATAGTACTGTTGCAATTAAGGAAACCATCCAAGCGAATGTTACTGGGGAAAAAAAGTACAGTAACACTGTGTCTTTTCCTTGCCACTAGCCCAGGCCTTCATCAGTGGTGAGACAGGAAAAATGGAATGGGGAGGACCCGGAGGAGGAGCAGCAGTGTGACCAGCTATTCCAGACAGAGCATGACTAAGATCATGAGTTGATGAGAATGCACACAATTTGAGGGATAAATTCCCTCCTTTCCTAAACACCATGTGATTTCCTACCCCAGAAAAATTTAAGTGCTTGATTTGTATGGATTTTAGTGACAGAGAAAAGTGGAAGAAACTGTAGTTAACATTCAGAAACATAATGCAAACGTACCAAGTAATAAGTTCCCTGGCTTGTTTTCTTTCTATCACTGTATTTAAATCCCACATAAACTCAAAGATCTTTCTGCAGTGTACAACAACAAATATTTGTTGGTCAACAGATGACCCCTGCTGGTGTGAAAAATAAAGAAAAGAAACATGCCAAATAATAAATTCTACTAATAAAAAACACCTCCTATTTATGATTTTTCCAGCCTCCTTTGTGCATATTTGCCTTTGGTTTGTACTTCATTTTGATTAATCACATCATTCTATCAGGACTGTATCTCTTCATCCTGTTTACCAAAGGAAAGGATGTTGTTGTTTCTTATACTTCCATCCATAATCAACCACATACTTGTTTTAGGCAGTGCTGCTTGTAGCTCAGTGAAAGCGTAGCACTCTCTTACTGCTGCCGTCCTGCCCTGCCTGGCTTTGGCCCGATCTGCTGTTGTGGGGTTTCGATGCCCACACGAACCAGCGACGGTGTTTTAGGTAACTGAGGTTCTGTGCCTCAGTTTCCCTGTCCGATCCGAGAGCCATTAGCATCCAGCAGTTTCTAGGCAGAGGCAAAGAAAAAGATGAAAGAGTGGACTCTTGTCTGCTGCATTCCAAGTTTATTACTCTGCCCCCTAGGAGCAGGGAGATTTTATCTTGAAGGGAAGCTGAACAGAGAGACCCTTTGCTGCTCTCTGGTTGTTGCTTTTAAGGGGTTACAGCTTAGGGGATGGTACAGTATAATTATCCAATCAGGAATTGATGACACATGACATGAAACCAATAGGAACATCTCAGGTGAGGTACAAAATCAAACTGGCTAATAACAGTACAGCTGGAGGGAATTTCCAACCACGCTGGCCTGCCACAGGGTCTGAGGTTGTGTGATGGACAGGCGAGGAGTAGATACGCCGAACATGGGCTGCACCATAGCAACACATACTATTCATTTATCTATAGCATCTTATCATCTCTGCTCCTTGTGTCAAAAAATTTCCTTTTGATGATTTTCAAACAGGTTCCTGGTGATCTTCTTGTTTCATTTTCTGTTTATTTGGAATAAGTGATTATACTAGTAGATTCTCTTTTCTGTGCTTCTGCACAATTTCTGATGTTATCAAATTCAGATTTTTATCAGTAGTGCCATCATTATTACTATAGTTTTTTTCCTGGTTTTTTCCACTTATTTGACTTTGACCGAACTAGAACCAAAAACCAATTTTTACAAGAGTTCCCAAAAAAATTAATATTAATTGTCCAGCATACCCCCTATCTACCTCTATCCATGATCCTTTCATCTTGCCAGGAACAGTCCATCTATTTTTCAATTGATTTGATCATCTGAGTTCTACATAGTTGTACTGTCTTCTCTTGACAATTCACTCCATAACCCTTGTCCTCTTACCAGGAAGGATGGGAAGGTAGGGAAAGGGGTAAAATGAGGCATTCACATCAGTATGCTGGTAAGGCTACTTTCTAGTGTTTCTTTATTGAATTGTACCATGTCAGTTTAACAATTCAGATCAGACACACATCTGAAATTGCAAAGCACATTTTACATTTAATGTACATTTAATTTACAAATTACTTTTTTTTAAATATACATCGTGTTGCACACACTGCCATTTACTAGAACTCATGCATTCAATTTTTTGTATTGCTCTTTGTCCATTGCGACTCTCTCAGATGGCCAGGAACACACTTTTTTGTATGCATATTTAACAAAATTGTCCAAGACAGGTATTTCTGATGTAAGTCCACTGGACCTGTGCAACAGTGTGCTGTCATCTCTTTTGGTGTGATGTTCCACGTTCAACATTCAGCTACTGGGAAAGTTCTGCCCACGGCTTTCTCCCAGCCCTCCTCCTACTGGTCAGCAGCTTTTGTGCCAGTTCAGCTCTTGCCCCTAAAAGAGAGCACAATTTTTTAAAAGCACCCTTATATGCCTCAAATAACTGCTAAAAATCTTGTCACTTTGGATTACATTTTATCTTGCCTTCCAGCTTCTTGTTAAGTTTAAAAGTGTGTGTTCCTTACAGAAAACTTGGTGCACCTTATAATATGTCCCAGAATTTTAATTTCTTCCTTTTCATTTCTTCTTTCCATTTAATGTAAGTGTTACCGTGTTAGTTTCTAGCAACATTTTCGCCTTAGGGACCTTCACCTTAATCACATTCTGGTTGTATTAACTCTGTCTTAAATAGGAATGTTTTTTCAGTCCTCTCCTCTGGCACATAGAGCTATGTCAGTACATTCATTGCAAGATTTAGCCTTTTCTGGAGTCAATATATTATTTCGTTCTTTTTTCAGGAAAAAAAATAACATCTAAGGAAAATTTTATTGAAACCACCTCTCTGGAATAAAATTCCTTCCATGGCCTTTAAATTAGATGCTAAAAGTGAAAACAAAAATTAAACAAACAAATAAATAATGGCATACTTACTTTTCTAGTGTATGCTCAGTACTGGTCATTCTGTGGAAAAGTTTTATGCTCTTAGGTTGCTGCAAACATAGACCTAGAAAAAGTTAGGGCTTGGGCATTTTTGGTTAGTTGATTCGCTTGGTCTGTGTTTGTTTTGTGGTTTGGTTTGTTGGTTTATTTTTATTTTTTTTTTTTATTGACTCATTTCAAACAGTAATATTGAGGTCATGAGGCCTTGTAGAATCTATTTCAAGAAACATCTTGTCATTAATTTGATTTTGTTGTGGTCTGATGACCCCCACAGCCTCACTAAGGCTTGCAGGCAGGAATGAACAGGGGTCCAACAGCCTGTAAAAGGGATAACACATGGAAAGCACTGTAGTTTCATGTACAGAGGTCTGCATATGTTTATGTTTTCTGAGAGATAAAGTTCAGAACCAGTTGTTGTAGCACTGAAGTGAAACTTCCATTTGGAGGGAGTAGCACTGAAAGATTTAAAACTTGGAACCTATGAAAATTTATCCTCATCATCTTCATGTCCTTCTCTTTCATCTTTATTAATCATCATCATTAGCATCATCATCATCACCATCATCATCATCATCATCATCATTATCATTTCCTTCTCTTTCATCTTTTTTAATTAAATAGTTAAAAGATTAATTAGCAGCAACATATTGACATATAATATCTGTGCATTTTTCTAAGTTTTTCATAGCTAAGTTATGGCTATGTGTTTTCTGCCTTGTTCAATGTATAGAATTCTGCATTTATGCATGGTTTTTATGGAAAAAAGGTATATTCTAAAAAGGCAAAACTTTATCATGTAGTTAAAGCACTAGAAAGGAATTATTTCAGACTGAATCTCACTGGTACTACAGGTTTTCTCTGTGACCTTGAGCAAATCACTTAATCTCTCTGTACCTCTGCTCCTCATTTATTTTTAAAGGATGGTAATACTTCTTCTGTCTCTGTATTTCCACGGCAAACTCCTTTTACTCTGTGTTTTATATTATTCTTGTTGCAATAAAAATCTTATCTAAGAATTCTTATTATAGCGTTGCTTTTATCTATGTAAAAAGCAATGTATTCTGTATGATAAGTTATCCTGTATGATAGCTTATCCTGAGCTATGACCTGGTTGCATAAGGAGGTATTATTGTTATTGTTATTGTTATTGTTATTGTTATTGTTATTGTAATTATTATCACACCAGAAGTTTTTTAGAGACTATGTCAAACTAAGACTGTCAGCACTGGATGGCTCTTTTATCAAGAAGTGGTGGGCCAGAAATAGAAATGCCTTCTCTATAGCAGCAAAAATAATGTGCTTCAGAATGGTTATTCAACAACATTTGAAGAAAACCAGTATGGAGTGACCTGCATGTGCACCTTTAAATCCAGCCAGCACTGGGCCAGGCAGGCTACATGAGTGCTGCCTGCTGGGAATGGTCTCCAGCTTGTATTGTCTCCCAAACTGTATCCTGGATTCTCAAGAGAACTTTCTGGACCATAAATTTAACATCATGGGGAGGACAAAAAATGTTTGCAGGCTCTGTTTAGCAGTGGACAGTCAAATCTTGCACTCTCACCAACAATTCTGCTTTGGTATATAGTTATACACTTATAATAATTTATCCCAGTCTTGCTTGATGTAAATCCTAAGGCTAGAAAAGAAGAAAATGTGCTGCAAAAGGGGATTTGCTGTAGTAAGACATAAGAAACTACATAAAATATTGTTCAAAACAAGTTTAGCCAAAATTCAGAAAAAATTTTCCATCCAAACTACTCCATAATACAGTAAACATTCTCTGATAGAGGGAGTGAGACTCTGGATCAGTAGATCAGGTGATTACAGTTTATATTTATGGTTTTTGTATCAAGAGGATCCTTTTGGTGATGAAAACATTCTTTTAGTAGGTAGATGGTATGGCTTTACTTGTCCTGAGCCAGTGAAAGGATTTGACCTTAATTCTCCTGTATATCTACACAAAAGCTCAGAACTGGTGCATAATGAAGAACCATGTCATCTTTGACTGTGCTCTGAAAGAAGGAGCTGATTTTTCTCCTCAGTTCATGTAAGAATGTATTAGGAATCCAGCTCTGAATCTCCTAAAGAGGTCTGCAGTCCAGAACACAAATGTAATGTCTGAGGAAGAGTAAAACTAAAGCCAAAATTTTACCTAACACTTCCTTCTGCCTTACCTAGGAACTTCCTGGATGAGTCCTCTTGGCACAAGGATCTTTCTACTCCTCATAACTATAGTATTTAAAACAATGCTCATTTATGGGATTTAGATGATCACTGGAGCACATCAGAAAAAGAAATTTAAATATATATTTTGGTATTGTAAAGAACTGGGGATGAAGGCATGCTTTTCTCAAGGATGCCAGTTTGTGTCCCATCAGGTCTTAAAGTGACAGACAAGGCTGTTGTCAGGCAGGTGTGGAGCTTAAATTATTCTCCACAGAATAGACCAAAATGACATCCAGTGCAGACACAGCTGATATAACACACTGATGCCGAAAAATCATTATTGTGCCCACCCCAGCTACCTGTTTCTTAGGTCTGTCATAATTGACTTCTGGGTGTGGATCAGGATATCTTTTTTCAATTTCTCTCGAGCATACACTCTAATAAACATAGGGACACAGTAAATGTGCCTTCATGAATTGTACACAGGACCTGAAAGCCCAGCTCCTGGTTACTGCTGCCTTATTTGACATCAGGGCATTTAAATCTCTGTTGAAATCTAGCTCTGTCTGATCTTGAAAGGCTTAACATTTAAACATATTTACCTAACGAGAGATCCTAGTACAATATGAGCTTCTACAGGCAAGACCCGCAGTCTGGCTATCAGACAGCCCTGGTGGCTGTAGCTGAACTGTCACTTCCAGGATAATCACCCTGCCCCAGGTACTTTGACTTGTGGGACAGAAAACCAGTAGCAGACAAAAGAAATTTAACTACTTATTTTGCAGTTTTGCAAAGATTTTGCAAGTGTGGCTTAATCAGCTGCAACACCTGATTATACATTTCCCTGAATTTTGCTTTCTGATGAGTGTTTTATATGTTCTTGTCTCTGCAGACTGAAGAAGTCCTGAAGATTGATGGAGGGCCATGCTATTCAAACAGCAGGCGTTGCTGAGACAGAAGCTCTTTGTGTTAGGCAGCCTTGCTATTGGAAGTCTCCTATATCTAGTTGCCAGAGTTGGGAGTTTGGATAGGTAAGTCATTAAATAGCTGCTCTATTACTTAGAATGGGTTAAGATTGTTTGAGTTTTTGCTTCAAGGTTCTGATTTATTTCAGTCTTTGTTTTTTTGTTTGCTTTTTTTGCTTTGCTTTTTATGTGTGTGTATGTCTACTCATGTGTAGAAAGACAGAAACACGGGCTATTTTAATAGTAGTTTTCATTATTTATTCCTACCCTTTGGAGAAGAGAGTAGGAAAATAGTTACAGTCATCCTTGTCAAAGTTTTTCTGTCTGTCCATTTGTATTCTGAGCACACTGACACTTGTTTTCAGAGAAGAAATAAAACAGCATCCAGTAAAAATGTCATTACAGTAGCTCATTTTGCCTGTGTACATTTGTGTGTTGACCTCTAGTTTCAGCAAAACAGTTATGATGTATTTATGCATCTCCTTTTCGAAATTTGTGAGCAAGCAATTAATGTGCTACAGTGGTAGTTAAAATTAAGTATGAGCCTACAGAGCAGCTTGTCAAGTTTTGAATACTATTTCATTTGAAAGATTGCTTCAGGGTTTGAGAATTTTAACTATGTTAATTAGCTGGTATTTTCTGTAGCTGCATGTGCTACATAAGTGGGTTTTCTCTGAAAATGATTTCCTGGAGAGTAGTAGAAAATACAGCAGAAAAAATCAAAGAGTGTTTGGTGTTTCTGACAAGGCTGAGTTTTGACTGGTTTTTGACAGTGCAACAGTAGTGCTACCTGCACTAACACTGCTGTTCCACTGTTTCTGTCAGCTTTGAAATGGCCTGGGATTGCTGTGGTAGGTGTTACACAAAGGCAGAACATGTTAAAAAAAAAAAAAAAAAAGAAAAAGAAAAAACACTGTTTCAAAAGAATGAATGAAAAAAAGACTACATGATTTCCAGGAGCTGGTAGACACTTTGCAAGTGTTAATGCTATCAGTGTCCTTCTTTTCAATGATGGAACATAGTAGTTGACTTCAAAATTGTAATGCAAGGCTATGTGAGTATGCAGCACGTGGAAAGTGAAAACATAACTACTTGTTGACCATAGATAGGTAATGGTGGCCTCTGTCAGTGGTCATTAGGTACCTTCTTGGACTCCTCAAATCCACTCCAGGAGAAGAATAAGACCTTATACTCAGCTAGGATCATGTGCATTACTAATTAAGACCCAGAACTCTTTTTTCCCCTTTTTCCTGGTGGTCAAAACATCTCTGGTGCTTCAGAGGTAGAAACTTCACTGAGACTAATGTGATTCTGTAAAGGGAGGAAAAAATCCTCACTGGTCCCTGCAAAAGTATATTTTATGCTCAGAGGCATGAAATCTAATTAACCTTCTGCTATTATCTATGCTTGCACATCTACAGAATTTACTGATGACTATAAAATTATCTCGCCACAGTATTTGACTCGCTGACCTCCTGCAGCAGTGAATTCCACTGGTATCCTACATAATGTTGCTAATGGCAGTAAAATTCAGTTTTGTTCTCTTGCATTACCAGTGTGAAGAATATCACACTGCTAAAAAGCAGTCCTATGTATGGACTTGTTAAGAAATAGAGAGAAAAAGAAGTATTAGAAAGGACAAGAAACACATGAATTAACTTGAAACCTTCTTCTGCCTCATCATTGTTGAATCTCTCAGTAAAAGGATGCTGAGTAGTTTCAACAGACTTTGCAATAACTAAATTGTTCAGGAAGAAATCCAGATTCATTTATGCTTAATTTATGCTGATCTAATTTGGACAAGAGAGCTGGGGATGGCTCATGTTTAATAGCCTCAGATTAGGCTCTTCAATGGCAGTGTCTTGAATTTTCTTAGGCCCGAAGGGAAATTACCACTAGTTTATCTGATTCATTGAGTCATAAAGTCTGATAAGATGAGCACTTCCCTCCAGGGGAGGCCACCTTCCTTCAGCTCCTGAGTGCATGGAGCTGCTTCACATGTGGAAACTCAAATAGATTCTGTGGCACTTTTGAGAATATCTGGATTCGCCTCGAGTTACTCCCTGATGGGCAGTACCGGGAGCCTCCACACCTGATTTCCATGCTACAAACTACTGTTGCTGGAATCAAGCTTATAATCTTCTCCTGCTATGACACCTCCATTGGAAGAAAATTAGCAAGTATTCTGGATCAGGAGAGACAGTTCATTAAGATTGCACAGACCTACCTCAGCTGTTTTGAATTTTTTCAGAAATACAGTTCTCAGAGATTAATCGTTTCATGGCATGTTTTCTCAAGAAGAATAATTGTGGAGTTTTATTGTAGCAGCTTGAGAAATTGCCTGTTTTGGGAGAGCAACTCAGTGATATAATAAATACCATATACTCTTTCTTAACAAAGAACAGTTATTTAATGGGAAAATTACTCAGACAATCAAGATAATTAGCATGTTGCAGCATAAGAGTAAATAACTACATCTAGGATTAAATGATGAGGATCTGCCTTTTACCCACCACTGCCAAGATCTTTTAAAAGTACCTTTTTTATTGTTTAAAGAGAGTAGAAGCAGGGGGAAAGAGTGAAAAAAAAACTGAAATGTAAAAGGTGAGGAAGGTCTTCTAACAACATCCAATCTTTTCCCTTAGGCTAGAGGATATCTTGAGTATTTATTTACTTTTAAAGGAAACCACCCTGTTTGACAAGCTGTTGTGTTACACTGAAGGCAGTGCTAGCTGTCTTTTTGAGCAAGAGATAAAATTAGTTGAGATGGGTCTGGAACTGCTGTTGTGGAATCCTCTTTGCTTGAAAACAAATAACAAATACACAGAAGGAGAGGGAAGAGAACAGAGACAACAATTGCAGCTTCTGTTTCTTATGCTTTTAACTGCCACCTTACTGATGCATTAAGAGTCTCACCAGCCACACCACAGCCTGACCAAGTTCTAGTATTGTTAAGACATTTCCTCCTTTTTTTTTTTTCCCCAGTATGGGCAGGTTTGCATCAGCATTCCAATGATTCAGTCTTTGCCACCAAGTCAGGCTTATTCAGTAAACAGCAAAGAGCAAAGGGATAGAAGAAGCTAGAAACTTGAGAAAAGAAACAACAGGAACTCATTTCTCATCACACTTGCTAATTAGTCTTCAGGACATAGGTAGAGCTCATGTGAACCCAGCAATGTCATATGGATTATTTCTTCGGCTCTGTCTGGACAGACTATATCTCTCAGCATCTGGATAATCAAGGAAACAGCTAGCAGGTCAGCCAGGGGGATCAAACTTACTTTGTCCCAACCATCCATTGTCCTAGCATCAGTGTCAAATTAGAGACCCCAACAAGCAGTGATGGATGGAAAAGCTGCAAAGAAATAAATAATTATGTCCTGAAAGAAGGGTTTAAATAATATATAGTAAATGAGTGAGGGACCACATGCTGAGAAATCAGAATAAATACTGAATACCTAAACAGCTATTAATGAGCATTGCCCATCTGGTATACTGGCTAAGGCAGAGGTCCTGTGAAAAATACTAGCATGAGGCCGTGTAATTTAAGAACTGTATCATAACATATGCGCACAGGAAGCTCACACTAAAATTGCCTAGGCCACCTTTGTTTTTACATATCCTTAATTTTGCAGAGCATGGCTCCACAAAATTAGTAATAATATTTTTCTAGGACTTTGGAAGCTCTCTCTACACACCAATTTAATCTTCAGTGAAATAGTGGCCTGTATAATGTCCAAAGTGTTGATTTGAGAGTGGAGATGAGAGTTTATTCAAGGTTCTGTAGTAGCAAAGTTTTAACATTTTTCTTACTGAACCACTTCTTGGATCTAGTGGCATCAGATACAAGAACAAAGAATTAGAGAAGTGGAAAAGAGGGGAAATAATTGTAGCTGAATGTAAAAGAATAGCACAAAAATGCAATTGCAAAAGAAGAAATAAAAAGCCACAAAGTAAGGTTCAGTGGGAGGATACAAAAGTGATTATAAGAAAATCATTGATACAATGGTGCAATAAATGTATTTTTAAAAACTCTTCTTGCTGCTCTTTGTGTACCTTGCTAATCTTATCTGAATTACAACCTTGGACTTTCTGGTTCTGACTGGCAGAAAAAACACTGTGTGTATTGTAAAGAGGAGGAGAAATATTGAAAGGTGATGGCTAGAAAGCTGGTTTTCATCCCTTTTGCTCCTTTTCATTAAAAAAGCCATCTCTGTATCAACACAATGGAAAGGACCAGAAAGACTTCAGGCTAGACTAGAAAAAGTGTGAGAAAGATTACTTAAATGAACTGGATTTTCAGATCAAAATTACCAAATATAGTTCATTTTAGAACACTTTAAAAACTGCCAAATCTATCATAAAAACAATAAGGAGTATGGAAGTTTAGGCAAGGTTCAAGAAACCCAAGGACAGCAATCATAGTTGTTCTGCTGGCAAAGAGCAGGGGGATGAAGTTAAGTATTGCCCAGCTAAACCAGAACAAAATGCCAGATTAAATAATAAAAAAATTGCAAATTATTTAACCACTGGCAGAATAAAATAAAAGTTGTAAGACGGGCACATCACATTATTTTCAAAAATGTTTCCAAGAGCATTATTCTCTTATACATAAAATTTGCCTAGAGAGATATCCTTTTTTTACAAATACCTCTTACTTCACTTGCAGACTGCAGCCCCTCTGCCCCATCGATGGTCGTTTTGGACCCCGCAGCCAGGACGAAATCCCGTTGCGAGCCCTGCAGTTCAAGCGAGGTCTGCTCCATGAATTTCGAAAGGGCAATGCCACCAAGGAACAAATTCGACTGCACAATCTTGTTCAGCAGCTTCCCAAGGCCATTATCATTGGGGTGAGGAAAGGAGGCACCCGAGCACTACTGGAGATGCTGAACCTTCACCCTGCAGTGGTCAAAGCTTCTCAAGAGATTCACTTCTTTGACAATGATGAAAACTATGCCAAGGGAATTGAGTGGTACCGGAAAAAAATGCCTTTTTCTTACCCTCATCAAATAACAATTGAGAAAAGCCCTGCGTATTTTATCACTGAGGAAGTACCTGAAAGGATTTACAAAATGAACTCATCTATCAAATTATTGATCATTGTCAGGGAACCTACCACAAGAGCTATTTCTGATTACACTCAGGTGCTGGAAGGCAAGGAAAGAAAGAACAAAACTTACTACAAATTTGAGAAGCTGGCTATTGATCCAAATACCTGCGAAGTGAACACTAAGTATAAGGCAGTGAGAACCAGCATCTACACAAAACATTTGGAGAGGTGGTTAAAATACTTCCCAATTGAGCAGTTTCATATCGTGGATGGAGACCGGCTCATCACAGAACCACTGCCAGAACTCCAGCTGGTTGAGAAGTTCCTAAATCTTCCTCCGAGGATAAGTCAGTACAATTTATACTTCAATGCCACCAGAGGGTTTTACTGCTTGCGATTTAACATTGTGTTTAACAAGTGCCTGGCGGGTAGCAAGGGACGCATCCATCCAGAGGTGGATACTTCTGTCATTACCAAATTGCGCAAGTTCTTCCATCCTTTTAATCAAAAATTTTACCAGATCACGGGGAGGACATTTAACTGGCCCTAAACTAAACTTCATACAACACTTTCTGTTGCACCTGAGGCATGCAATAGATGTCTCTGCTGAAATATGCACTTTTCATAGACACAGCTAGCAAAGTAACTTTTTTCATGCATACATGTACATAATTCAGTGTGTGACCAAATATACAGTGGGATCGATTTTTTCTACAGAGTAGTAACTAACATAAATTTACTGTCAATATAGTTGCATCTCTTAAGATATAATAATAAAGGGAAAGGAGGTATTTAGGGAAACAAAGTCAGACACTGTTAAAAGGGTCAGTGTTCCTCTTGCTTAGTGAAGTGTTTATGTGACATACTTATTGATCTCAGCAAAACATTCATTTATGTCATAAAAATTCATGTCAAAAGTTTGTAAAGCTGTAAGAAGCATAATCTTGAGGCTATATTTGGTATGTGTATTGCTAAAGGAATACTGACACTTTAAACACAGTGCTGGATTTTTACAATGAGAGTGAATAGTACTATTTTCTTATTATTTTAAATTAATATCTTCTCTCATACAAACTACATTGTTTTAGAGTTCCTGTGGTGAGTTTGCACTATTGTTTTATTGTATGGACCATAGTGTCACTTGTAGCATGTCAATCATGTGTCAAGAAAAGGTCAAATAATTTTTTCTTCTATACTTGTGTGTCAACAAAGCTAAACATAGTGTACATAGTGTACAATGTTTGTAAATACTGGTTTCACACTAAGTAATTCTATTTTGTAAACTGAATATGGCTATTTAATTTATTGTGAAAATTAAATTTATGGTGGTATTTAAAAATGGAATGGATTAAAATTACCTATATGTGCAATGGCTTTTCACCTTTGCTTGATGTACGTCCGTGTAGTCCCTTCTTAGAGAGATCATCTGTATGCGTGAGAGAGATTTGCACAGGTAAGCTTGGTTTATAGACAGTTGAGAAAACTGATACATGTGGCAAAGCAGGGTTTATTAAAGAGCTCATCCATCTAGGAATCTGGTATAATGCTCACCTCAAAGAACGTTGTTGCCACTCTGTTGTGGCACTTTGCTAAAATTAATTCAGTTGCCCATGAGCCTAAAGCATGACTGTAAAATCCTGCTGTAACCAGATATATCAAAAAAGCAGAACCCTCATTAAAACCAAAATAACAGTCAGACAAGCAAAATTAGAAGAAATGTTGTTAGATTTCATCACCAAAAGCTGGTGATGATTCAGAAGTCAAACAAAACTGTTACGATACCTTTGCTTTCATCTGGCAATGCATGCACCTGCTCCAAAAAAAACAACCACAATATTGTTATTACTGGGATAAACATATAGCTCATGTTTCCATTCAATAAGTGACAAGAAATTAGTTCAGGAAATTAATCTTTTCATGCATTATACATTGTATGGCTCTTAATGATTCATAAGAAAAAACAATGAAAACTAATTAAAAAGTATTTTAAAACAAGAAGAAAAAAAAAAGAAAAGAAAGTGAAATAAAAAAAAAATAAATAAATCCCAACCACTTTAAAACCACCATCTAAAGATTGATGGCAACACAAATTTTGGAGGGTGTCCAGAACATCTGAATATTCTGGGCTACGGTAGCAGAGAGGCTGGTAGTTCAGATTATAAGATCAACTGTTCCCTGTGGGCTGTTTATTTTGTTCAGTGATTTGGAAGCATTGGTTTTTCCAAATAAGTGGTTTTTAAAACTCTTGTGAGAGATCCCTGCTTGTCTTGCTGTATCTTTAATCATATGTGTTAGCACTGTGAGCAATGTGCCCTTTCTTCATGCTGCATCGGAGCCATGCCAGCACAGCACAGCAGAGCATATGTGAGATTTTTGCAGTAGCTACAATACAACTCACTGTTTTCCTGTATGAGAGCCATTTATCTTGCCCAATTTCTGACAAAAAGGCCAAGATATTTAACTTACCTGATAACGTTCAACAGGGAGTTTTAATCCAATTTAACCTTTTCATGGTCTTCAAGTGGGCAGACACATTCCAGGCAGCTTTGGGTGATATTTGAGATGGTACTTCATATAGTCCTGGCTACAAACTGATTGAAGGCTGAGATTTTTTTTCAGTTAAAGGGAGAAATTAGTTAGGTCAAAGTAACCTCCAATAATAAAATATGCATTTGAAATGAAAATCTCTCTGCATTGATCAGAAGAGTCACAGAGACTGTGATCTACCAGGCACGACTACGCACATTCCTGTTAAAGTCTACTGGCTTAACTCCAACTTATCATTTGCAATTTTGGAGAGACGTGGATAAATTTAGGCTGTATCTTAGATAAATCTGGTTCAAGTTCAAAAATGCACAGAAAAATAGTCAGGAATGGATGGGAGGAAAGAGGTTCAAAGGCATTGTAATGTATATTAAGAAGATTAAAAGAGCAAAAGACTGATTCATTTTCACTGAGCCTTCAATGCAGTGTCGTCAAGTCTATTTGACATAAGCCAGAGAAGAGAAAATTTCAATACTGATTCATAATACATAGATACAACACATCACCCAAATTATACTCTAAAGTTAATGAGGATTTTGCTTCAATGTTCATGTCCAGTTTGTGAAGTCCTGACCTTATGGTATTTACCTCTTCAGGAGCAATTTGTGAATAATTCACAACTTCTTTGCTTTCCTTCCCAAATTCTGAGTGAATTATTTCTATTTAAATTGATCATGAGTGTTCAGACTGGGAAGAGCATTCTTAGCTTGAAATTATGATTCTAGAGTGATGCACAGCTCTATGAAATTGCAGCTGTTAACTTGTGGCATTTAAGTTTTCTAAAGACATTGCATCTTTCCTATTTTCTGTACTCTAAAATTATAGGCTCACAGCTCTGGTAAATGTTTGGATTAAAGCTGCTAATATTTCTGTGCATTTTTATCAGATTGTCCCAGCTGCTATTTAAACTACATAGAACAACAATTTGCAGTATAAAGGATTATCGGAGATGAATTTGAAATTGTATTTTCAGAAATTAGTATATAGGTAAATAAAGGACTGACATTAGGAGATAAGACGTTCATTTACCAGTAACCCACCATATTGCATTTTCTTCAGGAAAGCAGAATGGATATGATGGAAAGGCATATACCCTATTTTAATGGATTTTTTCCTTTTTAGCTATAATGTCTAAGAATATAAGAGAGAGACACCATTTTTAGCAACACATTTCATTATAATATTCCTAGATGTTTAAAAGGTAATGGCCACAAGTTAAAAACACAGAAGCACCATCTGAACATTAGGAAACACTTTTTAACAGAACAGGTGACTAAGAGCTGGCATGGGTTGCCTGGAGAAGTTGCAAATTTTCCATCATCAGAGATATTCAGAAGCCATCTGCACATTGTCCTGGGCAACTGGTTCTGAGTGTCTCAGCTTGAGCAAGGGGGTTGGACTTCCCTTCCAACCTCAACTATGCTGTGACTCTATGAAGATCTCTCTATACCATTTAGTTCTCATTAAATACTGTCCATTGTTTCGGTGTTATACAGACCACAGAGAAAGAAGTTCAGTGTCACAAACCAGTCCAGGCACTGCTCAAACCCAAGCTATGGAAGCACTACAGGGCACATATTTACTCCCTGGGTAGCTGATCTAATTTTTGCTGGAAGTCTGTTCAACTCACTGGAATCCTCTGATGGGAGAGATCTTTTGTTAATGACAGTCCTGTAGATCATGGCTGCTGTTTTTAGTACAGACTGAGAAAACTACAGAGACCAGGAGATTCAAAAAGGACCCTTCTCCATGAAGAAGAGATCATTAGTTGGATGTTACAGGGAGTGCTATCTTTGCTTTCATTTAAAATGGGATAAAATACTATTTCTTTCCTGTGTAAAAATAACTTTAGAAACCAGGTATGTAGAAGGATTCTACAATCCCATGGCAATTTAAGTCAACCCAGCTCATGCCTGCCAAGGTCCCTACCTCCCTCCTCACACAATGTGCTCTTTCCCACTCCTTTGCACTGACTCTCATGATTACCTGCCCCTTCCATGTGGAGCTGCTTCAGTTCACTAGGCAGGCAGAAAATTAACCTGTTTAAAAAGATGAGTAATGAAACTGTTCTGGATCAGAGCAAATGTCTTTTCAGCCCAGGATCTGTCACTAGAAGTGACCAGTAATGAGTGCTTCTGGCAGA
Source organism: Pardalotus punctatus (assembly GCA_013400915.1). Lineage (NCBI taxonomy): Eukaryota > Metazoa > Chordata > Aves > Passeriformes > Pardalotidae > Pardalotus > Pardalotus punctatus. The sequence continues at coordinate 9,571 of VZTX01031049.1, read as the reverse complement.
ACATTAAGACAAAGAAAACATGAAGACATTTCCATGCTCCAGTGGTTAGCAGTCATTGGATGTCTCCAGTGGGAGATGATAGTCTTTGGATGTAGCAGCACCGTGTGCCTTCCTCTTCGTACTTAGCCAGAAACCCCTTGAACACACTGAAGAGGTGCTCCCAAGAAGTTCTCTAAGCCCTCTTATGTTATCATTTTGCAAGAATAGGTGTGCAAAATGAATAAGAGAAATTTGGGTAGTACCTTTAAAATCTGATAATAAGTATAATGATACGGTAATAAAGTTTTCTCTTCCTTCCTAACTCACTTTGAAAATGCTATGGATTCTCTAATTAGTTTCTTTAAAAAATACTTGCCACATTACATTATACTTATTGAAGATCCCTGAGCAGGCTTGGTCCTCAGATTTGTAAGAGAGTGTAGAAGCAGAATAAATAATGATAAATTTTACTTTTTGAAAAGGAAGAGCTTGTTTGCAGAGGAAAGGACTTCAGGTAAATCATTCAAAGTTATTCTAATAGTAATCTCATACATTTTTTGTTACTGTACTCATCAATTCCGTGGACACCAACTGGCTACTTGGCTACACTGGTGTTAGTTTTCTATTTAATTTAGAATCTATTGTGTAAAACTTACTTTACAAAGAAAAAAAGCAAAACAAACAACTTAATAATATAGATCCAATGAGTCTCAGATTGCATTATAAAGACTTAATTTTGTTACTGAAGGATCATGCATGTTAGTGAAATAAGGATGTGCACAGGCTAACCATTATCACTACCTATAAGTTAATTTTTCCTTTGTTTATGAGTTTATTTGAGGAGATACTTTACATGTGATATTCCATAGCACTCTTCTACCAGCTGATCAGGTCAGGTTAATCTGTTCTTTAAAGACTGATCTACCTTCTGACAACTTTGAGACAGACATGAACCTTCTTCAGAACCACCTGCTATCTCTAACTGCATTTACATTTATAGAGAAAGGATTTTCAGTTCTTTCTGCAGTAGTGCACTGATGAAAGAGTCAAGCCCTTAGAGAACATCCATGTGTTATCAATCTGGATACCAGCCTTTTTCCCAGGGCTTGAATTGACAAGTGCAAGGAAAGCACAGAAAAGACTAGAATGTTAACGTCCATCTGCTGCACCATGCTTAGCATATGGTAAATAAGATTACCTGCTGTTCAGAGATTCTTATTAAAACTGGCAGTAGAGTGACATGACTTTAGGAGCTGATGGTGACCAAGATGCTGGACTCTTCTTCGTTCATGTCTAGCTTACTTTCCGATCAGCTTTTACTCCATTCAACTTCTTATCAGTTTCAAAGGTCTCTCTCATGGTGCACAGTGATCCACAGCTCTCTCTGAAATGTATTTCTTGTGAGACAGAAAAAGAAACATCAGCACAGGCTGTCATAGTCTGCCACTGTGACCACAGAGAAAGGTTGTGGTACATGGAATTTAACTCTGCTGATGTCCTTGTGATTCCTACATGATTCCCTAACAACTTCCAAAATAATCTCCCCTCAGCAGCAGTGGTCACTACTTTAGAAAGCTAATGCTTCTGTGAAAGTGTCCTGATTATTGATCAGGACATGAAGCATCTATATTCTGAATGGATTGCAGTCCTTTGATACAGTACATATCTGTACATATAATATACAGCAAAACATAGGATATGACAAGGAAACAATGCTACTTCAAGCCATCTGATGCTATGCCTCAGGCTGATTAAATAGACAAAAAGAAACATGACATAATAATGCACATCCTACTCCTGGTCTTAATTGCAAACAACTGTTTTGCAATGTATGAGGCCTTTACCATCCAATTCCTTGGCTGATTTTCTTCTGATTAAAGACTTTCCACTTCATTGAACTATGAAGGCTTCTTTTCTATTTCAAGCCCATCGAGACAGAAGAATTGATTTACAACTCCCTACTCTATGAAAAAAAAAGTGATATGTATTTCATAAGAGGTGGGAGAAGTAGCAGCACTGTTACTAACTTCATCTTCAGAAAATTGCTCCAGTTGTTGCAAGCTCCTCAGTGAAGCTCTGCTAGTAATAGAGTTTTATAGGAACAGAAAAAAAGCCTTTTTACTTTGGATGGCTGTGGAGCAGCACAATGTCTTGCAAAAATGCAGCCCAAACCTATAAGTCTAGTGAAGTGAAACCATCATTTGTCTTAAAAATTCCACATTTGGTATGCATTGAAAGAACCAGTCTGCATCAAGGAGATGAAGAAAATAATAATCTCTTTTTTCTTTTTTCTTTTTTTTTTTTTAGAGTGAATGGTAAGGCTAGTCTTCCAAGAGGTAGCCACAAGTAATTATCATTTTCATCAGTAGTAATTAGCAATGCATATACCATACAATGGGCAACTACTGTTACACCTTCAGGCTCATTTAAATCAATTTGCTCTGTAGTGCCCTGAGGATTAACTGGAGAAGAAACTTGCACTCTGCTGATTAGGTAAAAAATCTGACTATATTTCTGTCCTGGACTCTAAAATTGCCACTTTTATGCATGTGGTCTGCCCTGGCACAGTGGCTGGCCATTCTATCCACTGATAGCAAAACAAGAACAAGCAGAGCTAGTTATACAAGTTCATTTATACTCAAGATCTAGCAAAATTCCCTTTGCAAAACCACACAAGCTCCATTTTAAAAAGTTGTCAATTGAAGATTGAAGTTGTCATGTTCACTTTCACTTTGGACACAGATATTAAAAGAAACCCAGAATGTAGCTATGCAGACATCTTCTCAAGGCTTGGAGATACTTAAAGAATTCAAATTTCTATTTTTAATCAATTGTAATGGATTAGAATAACAATTGCACAAAATACTAAGTAACTTGATAAATTAAAGTAGTGGCAATGCATTTTTATGTTGCATAAAGCGGTACAAATAATCACAACGGTAGACTAAAATTGTAGGTGCTTTCTCTTCCTGGATGTTCCTAAGTGTAAGCCTACAAGACTCTTCTTAACGGCTTTCTTGTTTGACCTCAAAAATGCACTGAGTTACACCTAAATTTTGTTGCTGTTTGCACCACAATTAGGATATTCTTTGAACATAGGAGACAAGCATTTAAATTCCTCCAAGATGAGGAAACTCAAATGCAAGTTAGGCATTTCATGGGACAAAGACAAAACAAACTCTGGCAAATCAAGGTTGTACGCTATGACTCTTTGCTAGGCTTGCTTAACTGATCTTGTACAGCCTCCTCAGGCAGCCTAATGGATGGATGCTACAAAGTCTTGGAGAGGTAAGAGGCTATACTCATATATCTGGCCTGACTGATTGGCTGTATTGGTTTCTGAATCCTTAGAAGGCACTATCCTTACTTATGGTAGAAATAACCTAGCAGCTACACCTGTATTACAAAATCTATGAGGTGGTAAAAAGTTTAGACACTGCAAAAATTATCCCCATGTACCCCAAATGTCTTGGAGTACCTTGAACTTGAAAATCTCACATGTGAAACCGTGCTCTAGGTCTGCAAGTTAGCAGCCAACTTAAAACCATCTAAGACTGCATGGGGAAACCAGCACTGCCGCTGTTTCCTGCAGAGAGATGAGACCATGTCCTCTGCAATGTTTCACCTCTGAATAGTGAATTGCAGGTCTGACACTGTTCACTGAGTATAGGGAAACCTGAACACTCCAGCTAGTTTGGTCAAAAGGTTGGGAGTTGGAATCGCTCTAATAGCCACCAAGCAATCTTCAAACCTAGCAATGCATTATGAAAGCAGCATTAGATTTTGTTTGAGTAACACTGGTGACCTCATTTAATTTCCTTTATGTCACTTTAATAGTTACAATTCAACAGCTCTGATGTCCTTTTAACTTGTACAGCTCTGTGTGTAATCAAGCTGAAGGTATAGTAGCACTTGGTATTCAATTAATTCCAGTTTTTCTGCTGCAGTTTTTTGAATTGCATTCTGAGAACTTAGAAGGAATGAATTTTTTCCCACATAAATGAAAGTCAAACCCAGGACAGAAACAGAGCTCACATAAATGAAATACAACTGCCTTTAATTTAAGAGACCACAAATTTGGCTATATGTGTCTGCCAAACATACAGCCAAATCAGTGGCAGATAGCTCTGTTAAAGCAAATTTTGTGATCCTGTTTCCTGAGGAAAGTTTCAGGTATGGAAAAGAGGGGGCCATGACAGTGGCTGTAGCCATTGTTCAAGATAACGTATCCTCAAAGGCAGACCAAGGTGTAGAAAATATAATTTTTCTCTATTGATTTGGGTCCCAGCATATCCAGTGTATCCCAGCAAATTTTCTGCTTGCATCCAGATTGGAAAAGCTCCTTTGGTGTTAAACTGCCACACCCTGAATATTGCCAAGTAATCAACAGAAACTTCTGTGGGGTACCAACATAACACCTGTGAGAGCACTTGTGCAGCCATTCTCCTCCTCCTCCTCTGCCTAATCTATCTCATCACCTTCCCACTCTGGGTCACATACCACTAAGTTTCTCATAATCTCTACCAAAAGGAAACATAAATCTGGAATAATGACTAATCCAGTGTCTCTGTATGGGTGGTTGTAGATGGCGCTGACTTGTAGCAAATAGATAAAAGCAGAGAAGTTCCTGAGCCAAGAAGCAGCCTCAGTGCAGCTCCCTGGGTTTGTCTACACTCCCCAGCTGGCAGAGAGGCTTGACTTTACTGCAGAACCAAAATCTGTAGTGATGGGAGAGAGAGGGAAAAGCAGGCTTGTTTGCTGATGCCCTTTGGTCCATGGCTCAGTAAAGACTTGTGCTTCCTGGGGGTGCTGTTCTCATCTTCTTCTTAGGGATATGAGACAGATCTCTCCCTTGCTACATAACCTTTCTGTGTATGTACATGCAGAGCAAGCCTTATTCTGAATCTTTCATATGCACCTGGGAGATAGACACTGGGTCTTTTCTGTCTCACCTTAAGGCTGTTTAAAAAATCTCTTTCTTTGATAAGGGTTTTTTGTTCACATATATTATTGTGGGTTTGCAATACAGAAGAGACTCTGTGGCTTCTGTGTGTTGGGTTTACGTCTTTTCGTAAAGCAGTAGCTATGTACTCACTAAGTCTTCTCACATGAGAGAAATCTTGCCCTTTTGATGGGTTTCTTGCTAGATGACTTACCAAATTTCCAGGAGGACAGAAAAGGCAACTCTGTGTGTCAAGCCGAAGGTACTATGAGCATAACTGACAACATTTATTACCCTCCTAATCAAAGTATAGGAGAAATTAACCACTTAAAAAGGAGTTTGCTCCAGCAGTCAGCTCAAAGTTTCAATTGAAAAGGAGATGTCCACATACATTTTGAGCTACTCTAAAGCAGGGATTGCCAAGCTGTGATTGCTGACCCACATGAATTTTACTCAGGTACAGTTCATGCATGCCTGTCAGGCAAGCATTATGTTATTTCTCCAACACAGAGAACTTGTCAGACTGCAGGAAGCAAAGGAGTCTGCAAAAGTTGTGGATGAGAAATTTTATGTGTGGAGCTAACCAACTTGAATTGTCCAAATGAATCATTGCTATAATTCTGTAGCTTGTGTCTTGGAAGGATAAACAGCTTCCATCTCAGAATAAAACCACTTCAGAATTAAACAAAAGTGGAAGCTTCAGAAAAATAAAAGTAATAGAAAAAAGGCACTACTTTCTTTGAGAGGAAAGAATTTACAGAAGCAAGCACACGTGTAATTTGAAATAGGAATCAAGAAATAGGAATAAAAACCTGTGGCTGTAATATATATTCAATATAGGAAGAGAGAAAAAAATAAATCAATTTTCATATGTGAAGGGTACAATATATGAAATGGAAATAAGCAAAACTTATAAATAACAAAGTATTTAAGAGGAATCAAAAAGGCTTTTTACAGGTATGAGAGAAATTAAACAACAGAGAAAATACATGATAAGTAAATAAATAAATAAGAAGAATTTACCTGAAGTGGACCAGTTCAGTTTAATACCAGATTTTTTTTTCAATATTGCCTCTATAAGTCATAGAGGATCATTTCAAAGGATCCACTTGCTCAGCTGAGTGCCTCAGTTCAGGTGTGAGAGCTGGGCTTCCTATCCTGTTCCCAGCAATTTCCAAGCAATCCTGCCCTCAGCCTACCTCCAACAGAGAGACCAAAAAAAGACCTTCTACAGCAGCTGGATACTTAGGTTTAAATTTCCTCAACTTTTGGAATTTGGACTCTTGGTCTCCACCTGCAGACCTTAAAACTGGGATTTCATACAAAAGGTTATTGTGGCCAAGTTGAACACAGGTCTCTCTGGAACAGCCTTTGCCTCTTTCTTCTCTGCTTTGAAAGTGCTGCTAACCTGGCTTCATAACTAGGTCACTTTAAGCTGTTACAAAGGCAGGTAGTCCTTATTGTGACGAATGAATGCAGCTGTAATTCTAACAATAAGAACAAGAAAAACAACAAGAGTGATAATAATGAGAATGTAAGAGCTGGATTATCCAATAGAGCTGGTGGAGAGACCTCTCTGCTCATCACTCAGAAACAGAGATGTCAGTTTTCTGTTCAAAGACCAGAGTCCAATCTATACACATATATTATGAGTAGCTGCACAGCTCATAATTTTGTCCAAGGGCATTTCTGCTGTAAAGCTCATCAAATTGAACATAAATTCTGTGGTGCATCTTTTTAATATAATACCTTAAATGCACTACTTTTTAATAATTAATTTCATTTTTTAACACAGAAAGTTCAATAGCTTGAAGATATTTAATATTTTATCAACACTGATGATCATAAAAGTCTTTCCCCAGCCATTTCCAGATAACATAAAAATTGGTGAGAGAATAAATAAGCAGAAAATCAGCTACTGCTACCCAATGATGGTATTTTATTGTCATTTTAACCAAAAATACATCATTGGTTCATTGAACTTGACACAAAAAAGAAGATCAGGATCAGCTTCTATGCAGAATTGCTCCATCAGTGTCAAGACCATTTACATTATGTCTCCTTCAGTATCATCATTCCTCCTTCCAACTTTGTTACCTAATACTGAGCAAGTCCCTTCTGTATCAAATGCAGGATGAGTTTTAAGAATGCAGGGTGGTTTTTATGGCTGACTGGGGGTTACTATATTTCTCTTCTTTTGCAAATCTCTTCAGCATATGAGCTATTCCATTATGCATGGCAATTAGGCTGACAAGGGTAGGATTTCCAAACTTCTGGCAGCTCAACTGGCTTAGGCACAGCAGCATCACTTGAGATGCTGAATACCTGGACCCCCCAACCTGATGGACAAGATCCTTAAATCATGGCTGAGTCAAAATCATTTGTACTGGATTGAAATTCCTAGGGAAAAAAATTGCAGATGTTCTTGGAGAACAAGTTCAACTATTTTGTGAAGAAACCTCAGAACTTATCCCACAGAGCAAGCAAAGTGGTTTGTTTGACAGCCCTGTTGATAGCAAGGTGCTGTGAATTGTGCCAAATAGTTGAGAGCAGCATGAATTTCTTTACCATAAGTTACAAGAAGTGCAGGACAAAGCAGGACAAGGGGAGAGAGACTGATCTAGTCTTGACATCCCTTTGAAATCCTTTGTTTTTCAGCTAATTCATATGACAGGGTCTTCTGTTCATAGAGAATAAAACTATAGAACCTCAAACATTTTATTACAGTAAAATGAGCCAGGAATAAAGGCACGTGCTGTCACAGCCAAGGTTTCTAAAGGTAACAGTAGTATTAACTGGTGAAAATTTTAGCAGTAGTTTTCAAGAAAAGATCACTGAATCAATGTTCAACAGACTTTTGAAGACTGAAAATGGACCTGTTTAATGTCATAATTAAGACAAAACACTATGAGTATCACAGAGATTATAGAACAACTAGCCTAACTTCCTTTTTAGTAAAGCATTAGGCACCACTTTTTAGAGATCAAATGGGAAGATTTTTAAAAAAAGGAAAATATCTTGATTTAAAGGTAGTCAGCCTTCCCGAATGAAGTGTAATCATGTCTCACTTAGAAAGGTAATAAAGCAGTTGACTTCAATTAATCTTGAGTAGATCAAAAGGATAGAAATAACATAATTAAAACTTCAGTGACTGCATAACAAAGTTTCAAAATAGCTGTAAAGGGTAATGAGTTGTGAGAAAAATGGAAGAAATTATTCAGGTATTTATATAGAATTAGATTTTGACAACAATAATGCTTGTATGAATATCCATACTTGTATGCCTTTTTAAGGCTGGAAAACTAACTGTTCCAAAAGACTGATATAACTGTCAGTTTATAAATTGCAAAGTAAAATATAGGAATGTTATTTTTACAAGTCGGATTGCCACTTTCAAGAATATATTTTACAACGTAGAGAAAACATCAACAAAAATCTCAAAAGAATCAGCAAGTCAGCAGATGAAGAAGTAGCTGAAAAGCAAATATTTATGAAAGCACTCACAAATACAGATTTGTATTTCTAACCTTAGGCATTCCAGCTAGAATATATTGACTTTTAAGAAATGTATATGATCAGAAAGAAGGAAGATCTCATCTTATTATTAAAGCTCTCTCTGAAAATTCAGGCACTACTGGTTGAATTTCTGGCTCTACCTCACCCTCCCTGTATGACCTTTGGCAGGTCACTTATGTCTCAGTTTCTTCTCAACAAACTGGGAATCAAGTTTCTATGCTGTGTAGAGGTTATACCACGTAAATTCATTAACATCTGAGCCTGACAGTGTACAGCAGAAAGGAGCAAATAAATAAGACACATATTAGGGAAGTTAGTGGCTACAAAACTCTGTGATAGTGTTACAGAAAAGTGATTTCATAAATATGTTTTAATTTTTTTCCCTCGAAATTTAGAGTCACTGGACTTTTACCAAACTACAAAATGTCTTCCAGCTTGAGTAGCTGAGCTTCAGCCTGATAAGGCAGCAGATGCCACATGAGAGAAGGCACCTGTTCTGCACCCTTGATGCATTAGGTAATTATGAGCAAAACAACTTAGATGTGGAGTCCTTGAAATTCAAACTGCTACCTCTATCAAAATCTTGAGCTACTCATAGAAGCAGTGAGAGTGTGTTGAATGAATTTACAGTGAAGTCTGGCTCCTCAATGAAATTGTGAATTGTGTGTGTGTGTGTACACAAATGTGTGTGCATCCATTCCTGTGTGAATCCATAGGTACAATTTTTTTCCTCAAGAAACTGGTTGATAAAGCAGTAACAGAAAGCTCAAATTTGTGTAAATGAATTGGAGCCAGATGGTGAAATATTATAAACTGAAAAGTTCCTAAGGTCAAACAGACATATGGTTGGAATGCCAAAATGTCACATTAGGTCAGAAAGTATCACCACAAAAATAAATACACAGGTGTATTTATGCTACTTTACAAAAGGGCTAGGAAAGAGATAATGATCCATCACAGATGTGGATGGTGAGTGGTGCTGCATCCAGTTGGCATCCAGTCACTAATGGTGTCTCCCAGGGATCAGCCCAGTCCTCTTCAACATCTTTATTGATGATCTGGATAAGCGGATTGTAAGAGACAGTCCGAAGACCCTTCATTTGTCTCACGATCATCTGTGGGGGCAAGGGGACT
>VZTX01031048.1:39922-142584 GCA_013400915.1 Pardalotus punctatus | reverse complement strand
TACATATATATATATATATTTTCCTGAGCCAGATCCACCATCCCTGCTCTCATCCCACTGGGATGAGAAAGCCGGGGATGGGCTGGACCCTTCAGCCACCCCCAGGATCTCCTCCCCCGGCGCCGTTTTAGGTTTTTCGCTCGAGGCTCAAAGGGCCCCTTTGGCGCCAAGCACTCGGATGTTCCCGGCACTCCCAGCTCCTGGAGAATTTGGGGTGGCTCCCCAGGAGCCTCCACTGTCGTGGTCACCATCCACCTTCCCAGCGCATCCCCACCTGCCCCCAAAGCCCCATTTTCCCCTCTGGGGATGGGAAAATCCCGTTTCCGCCACGGATGGGGGTGACCGACTTGGTCCTGCTCTGCTCCTGGGGCGCAGCCCTGAGGCCGATGCTGTTCCCACTCTCCCTGCGGCATCTGTTGCTTCCCCCGTGGGAAAAAAATTAAAGATAACATGAAAAGAAGAAGTTAAATTTCAAATATCAAATAAAAAATAACCCAAATAAATAAACCATCCCTGGAATGGGCAGGGGGAGAGGGGACCAAGAGGCAGCTCAGCCAAAGCCAGGGATGACAGGAAAAGACAAAATACTCCAGAAAACTCAATTTTTTGCTATTTTCCCCAGTTTTGATAGCATTTTGGGAAAGAACGAGCCCCAGCCCAGCCCACCTGGAAGGATGGATCCAGCCTTTATAAATCTAATTAGCGTCCTGGGGCTCCCAGTTTTGCCTTTCCAGAGGTTTTCTGGTACCCAGAGCTTCTCCAGGAGCCACCAAGGATGATGACGACGATACGGGAGGGCTTACGAGCTGAATCATTAACTAGCATCAATAATTAGTCCTATGATGGGCTAATTACACCTCCAGGGATTTCTCGCTGAAAATAAAACTTCATGTTTTATTGAGCAATGGCTGGTGGTGACACCAAGGATGGCTCAGCCCATTGCTCCCCTCCTCCCCAGCCCAAAAATAAAACTATTAATAATAGAAATCATTAAAAAAAAGAAAAAAAAAAGGAAAAAGAAAAAAAAAAAGTTCTGTCTGGGGAAAAATATTAAAAAAAATAATAAAAATATATATATTTACACGAAACTCCAGGAACCGGCATATAAACAAATATCGCTTCAAGTAGTCCTCGATTATTATTAATTATTATTATTTTTTAATACTGATGGTCTCCAGAAAAAAAAAAAAAAAAAGAAAAAGGGGAAAGGGGGTTAGGACGCATTAAAAAATAAAAAAAACAAAGGGAAAAGGGGATTTTTGGCAGATTTTAACGCTTTTCCATGCGCTCGGCATTGGCGTGGATGAGGTGGTTAAAGCGCGGAGGGCGTGGCTGCAGTGGAGCTGGCGCTGGCTCAGGATGCTCCTGCAGGATTTTAGGGCTTGCTTTGCTCCTACCGACAGGTGACAGCGATTCAGCACAAGGATTTGGCGGCAGATGCTCCGAGGCGTGGGATGCTCCAAGGGGAAGGGCCAGGAGCCGGCCAGTGCCTCCCCATCCTGGTCCACCCCCCGGCCACCTGAAGGTCTCAGCCCCCCCAAACCGTTAAGGCCACCGTTAAAACCGTCCCCTCCCTGCCTTTTTAATTAAGAATTCATCCCCCGGCGTTAACGAGGAAGCCATCGATGGGGAGGATGCCCCGGCACGGACACAGCCCTGGGGTGGAGCATCTCAGACCATGAACTCGTTGCTCCCCAGGAGGACGAGGGGCTGGGCGGCGGCGCAATCGGCCTCGGGGTTCCTCTTGCGTCCCCCTCCAGGCCCTCCATCGGGGGGCTCTTTGGTTTTTGGGGGGGAAGTTTTCACACTCTTCAGTTTCTGTTTGCCTTTCTCCGGGTTGAAGGTCCCGCGCGTGGTGAACTGCGGCCGGTCCTCGGGATGACGGAGAGGCCCCACCAGGCCCTCGGGGCTCGCCCGGGTTTCGGGGGCCTCACTGTGTCCCCCCGCTCGGTAGAAAGGCGATTTGGAGTACATCTGGAAGCGCTTCCGGGGCAGGTGGGGCAAGCAGGATGTGGATGACTGGGACGAGGAAGAGGAGGAGACGGGGATGTCGGGCGGCTCCGCCGGGTCCGGCCGCATCCTGGAGTGCCGTCGCAGCCGGCTCGGCCCCTCGGCCTTGGCGGGGCGCAGGGAGGTAAGTGCTACGCTTCTCTCTGCAGGGGCACAAGGACCACAGACAGTCAGTACCCGACACCACCCGGCATCCAACCACCCCGCTCCCTGGGGACGTGTGCCTTTAAAGCCAGGACAACGTTCCCAGCAGCTCCGTGGAGGCAGAACCACCCCGGACAATGCGGTGGTGCTGGAGGAGTGTTCACCTCACCACCAATCCTGGCTGCTCCCACCCAGCCCCCAGGTCCACGTGCTTGAACACTTCTCCTGTCACCTGCACACATTTAAACTGTCGACTTCAAATAAACTTGAAAACCCCAAATAACTCTTCCCAAAGCAGTAGAACAACCTGGTGGAAGGTGTCCCTGCCCATGGCGGGGGGATGGACTTCACGGCCTTTGAAGGTCCCTTCCAACCCAAGCCAATCCACCAGAAATTCAAGAACGCCTGGATTTACCCGAGCGATCGGAGATGGCTCCTTCGGAGTCAAAGTTCAAATTTTCAGAGCTGTCGGCGGTGCCGATGGAGGCTTCAGACTCGAGGGTTTCGTCATCGGAGGCGCGGGGCTCCAGCGTCAGCATCTCGAATGTCAGCTCCTCTCTGCAAAGCCAACCCAGCTCCATTGACCCAATGGGACCAAAAAGGCGGAGAGGAGAAAGGGATGCACATGCACCAAGAGATCATGGAGGGGTGGAGCCCTCCAGTCACCAACCACGTGATGTCAAGCAACATCCACAGATTGGGGACGTGGCTCGAACCCTCGGCCACAGACTCACTTTTCCTTCTGCAGGCTCTCGATCTGCTCGGTCAGCACCTTCTCCTCCTGCTGCATGGCCACCTGCTGCTGCTCTGTCACCTCCATCTCCATGGCCTCCTCACTGCTCATGGTCTCCTCAGGGACATCCGTCACTGAGGGCAGGCGCCCAGTGACAGGGGACGCCGGGCCGGGGTAGGCGCCGCGCCGCACGCGTCCTTTGCCCTGCAGAGAGACAATGAAGTCACCACCACCAGCTGAGGTGATGCAGCAAACACTCTGGTGCCAACCACACCGTTCTCCCAAGGAGCAAAGAAGACGGCCCCAGCCATCGGTCCTCGGTGTGCCGCCGCTGGACCCTCTGAAACCTCACTTCAGGCTGGGAGAGGCACCAGAAGGACTCAACTGGAGGGGCTGGGGATGGAGGTGGTGAGGATGGCGGTGGTGAGGATGACACTGACGGACCAAGTGCAACTTGGATGCCGAGCAAGCCCAGCTGGCAGCAGGATGGGTTCCCACAAAGCCCAGAGCCCGTGCGATGGGAAGCCTGACGGTGGCTTTGGGTGGGAGCATCACCAAAGCTTTGATTTCAGGGCACTTGGCTGCCTCTTTATCCTTGGATCAAGTCTCACATCCTTCCCTCATCCACCCTTGGTGTTTCCTGAGCATCACAAAGGTCTCACTGACCCCTTCTGCAAACAGGAACTCCCACCTAATCATGTTGTCCGTGCCCTGATCTCACGTACAGGAGATCCAGGAACCAGCACCGCTTCCAGCGGTCCATTACAAGACAATAAATGTGGATCTTTGTGCCCACAGCTAAACTCGCCCTGATTTAATGCAGCTCTGAAGAACCATCTCATTTTTTTAACACTGAAACCAAGCACTAAATAGGACTCAGACCGGGGTGGTACAGATGGAGGGATATTGCATATACAGTTCTAATCTTCTGAGGACCAGCTCTACAGATCTCTTCCACGGAGCAGAAGAAAAAGATGAATTCTTGGAGGTGAGGGACATGGCAGGCGTTAGACAGCTTTTATCTTAACCATTATCATGACCAGACATCTCATCTCCTACATTCCAGATCCTGACGTGTCCAGGACTAGGAGATGTCCATCACTTGCTGCCCTCCCCTGACAACCACCACCCAGGAAGAACCTGCATCTCCTCAGTGTTGAAGAGCTCATTGCAGCTCAACTTTGCATCCCCGGGTCTTCCTGACAACCCATGTACCCAGAGCAGGTTTGCAGGATAAAGGATCCTCCTTTTTTCCCTTTAACAGACAGATTTCCTCCATTTTAGCCCTTTCATCTTTTAATGCCACATCTCAGAGATCTTTCTTCGTCAGCAAAGCCGCTCCTGTGCCTTTCTGACGACACCTTTCACGTGGGCTTCTGAGCTGAAGCACAGCTCCCTGAATCCTATTAGCCAAAACCCCTGAGATCCCAAAGATCCCACTGGCTCGTGGACTTGAGCCCCGGAGAAATGCTGTGCTCAGCATCAGGGGTGCAGAGCTTGAATTCTGCTCTTCTTCACTTCCTGATGCTAATGGACGTGGAAGAATGGGGAACCTGAGGGAACCTTCATTGTGGGCTGAGCTGGTTAGGAAAGGAAACAGCTCTATGAGCATTCTCAAAACCCTGCAGGTGCTTTTTTTGCCCGTCACAATCTCACAGAAGTCAAACTCAATCTGGGATGGAGTTGGGGAATACAGGGATTGTTGGAGTCCTCCTCGTTCAAACCTCGCCATCCTGACCTTGTGTTCAGGGTGGTGGTGCTCCTCCTCCAACACAGTGGAGGATACCTTTGAATGCCTCGTGGTCTCTGAGGCATCTAAGCCGAGGGTTTTATCCACCATCTCCAGAAACAGCAGTGCTGCAAAAGCAACTTGATGCTGAAACGCATCCTGAGCGAGGAGAAATTGAGGTGGGAAGGGATGAGTCAAGCAAAGTAAAAAAAGAGGGAAGCACAGGATGGAAAAAGAAAATAAAATAGAGAATTAAAGTAAGTAGGAAGAGAAAAGGGGTGGGAAGCGTTGTTCCGAGGAGCTGCGTGCAGGGATGGCTACGCGCTGGCCCCGAACTCCTGCGCCCGGGAGACCTGCGGGAGGAACGGCGGCTCCAAGGAGCGGCAGGACCAGACGGGTCACGGACAATGGCCGGTGGGACAGAGCTGGAATGAGCGGCGGTGACACACAACGAGGGACACGGCGGCTGCCGTTGATACATACCGGGATTGAACTGCGGGTTATGCTCATAAATCTAACTGCAATTAGTACGGGCTTCTGGATTAGAGAGGAGATGAAAAGGAAAGCAGAAGGTTAGAGTGCACATGCCGCCGCCCCTCCGAAAACTCGCTTTGCTCAGTTTGAGGTTTTTTTTGGTTAACTGAGATGAGTGGGGCAGCTCTGCAGCACCAGCTCCACAATCTGGGGCAGCCCCTGCTTGGATTTCATCCCCCAAAAAAAGAAGCAAGGTGTCCCTGAGGATCACAGGGGCAGGTCCAAGCAGAGGGGCCGCTCGGCTCCTCAGCCCGAGGCTGCGCCGATGGTGCTGCGCCGAGTCTGTCCCTCTCCCGCAGCCCAACAAGCCAAGCACAGGCGCATCCGCAGCCCGCCAGCCCCCCGCAAGCATGGAAGCTCAATGAGATGGGTTTGAGGCTCCCAAAAAGGCAGCACAGGAGCAGAGAGAGCCTTTGGGGAGCTCATTTTGGCTTCAGATAATGCGACCGAGCACACAAAACGATGGTCCAGGTCACCCATGGGGTGACGTTGAGCTGGTCAGTGAAAGGCTTGACTCAACTCGGGACCAAACAAGCTCAAATGAAGGTGGAAACACTGATCAGGAATATCTGAGCAGGAGCGACCACGTTTCCATGGACTGTTCCCACCTCCTTGTGCTTTGGTATGATTCCCTGTAAAGGTGGGGAGCCACCACGGGGCTGAGGGTCCCTGTCCTGGGGGAGACGATGTGGGAGGTTGGGAGGGGTTTGGGAGGCTGGGATAAGCAGGAGAAGATAAGGTAGGGTGGCTTCAGGGGCAGGGAAAGGACAGGAGGGGACGGAGAGGGCTTTGGCATCTCACCATGGATCTGCGAATCAAGGAGAGGCGGCTCTTGGCTTTGTTCTCTGCAAACTCCAGGCTGTTGATGTCCTTGAGACGAGCCTTGTACTTGTTCATCTGCTCGATGACAATTAATTCCACGCAACTGAGGGGGAACAAACCCAAAAGAAGACAAAATGGGAGGAGGAAGCCATTTGATTTGAGCTCCTCTGTCTTGTCTTGGCTCATCCTTCAACAGGATTTCCTGGTAGCTTCTCCCTTGGTTCCAGCACATCCTCTCATTTTAGGAAAGGATTATTTTGAAGATCTGCACTGATGGAAGAGCACAAAGGAGAAGGCTCCAGCTATGGATGGATCGGGGAACTCCGACCAGAGATATTAAAGATTGCCAAGAATTCCACCAGAGAAATTTCCCCCCTGGAAGAAGGAGTAGTGGAATACAAACCCATAGAAGGAAGGTTGCTTCCAACTCACTTGCATGGAGTTTTTGCAGCAGCTTGGGTAGCTGAGCCAACTGTTTAATGTTGTCAGGAGGGTGTTTGGGGAAAAAAATAGTCCTTTCCATGCAGCAAAATGAGAGGATATGCTGGAACTGAAGTGTGAGGAAGAAGCTGCAATGAAATCCTGTTGAAGGACAAGTGCTCCAGCTGACTGGGTCTCCAAGCATGTTCTGGTCTTCCACAATTTTAGTACTTACTGGAGGTAAAATCACCTCTTTCAGAAGCCCAGACCTTCACTGGAGGGTTTTCATTATTGTAATTGACTCCAGTAGCTATTTTAAAATCTATTTAATATAAGCCAAACTGAATCTGGGCAAGAGCTTCACTTTTTCTCTGTAAAAACCTTTGCAATTATGGCAAACACCGTAAATAAATCTCAGTATATTAATATTACTGCAGACCAAACAATTCACCTCCTTCAATAAAAAAGCCAAAATGAAGTAAGAATCAAGATCTGCTTGCCAAAAATTAACTATATTAACTATAAAACCATGTCAGCACAAGCTCCACCTTTTCCTGTTGAGATGTGCCAGGCAGGAGCAGAAGCTGATGCACTCTTGGGGATCCTCCATCACTTAAAACCCTCTGTTTAGCAACTTCTCGAGGGTAAAGAGAATATGAAATATTTCATGCGGATGCATTATTTGCATTTAGATGCATAAATTACTACACATTTATAATTTCCATGCCAATGCTCTCAATTTTTGAGCTGTTTGCCCATCCCAGGGATTATCAAGATGTGAGCAGTGACGTGGTGACGGAGCTGGCTCCCCCAGCCTCAGGCTCTTACGTGGTGGTTTTGCTGATGTCCTGAACGCTCTGCAGTGGGTCTGTTGTGTCGGGGCAGCGGAGGATGCAGGGAGCAAACACGATGGCCAAGGCGTTGGCTGACATCCGGTTGGTCTCTTCTTGGAGTGCAATCCTGAAAAAACAGGGATTAAGAGAGAAGTCAGAGGTGGAGGCACCTCCACTGCACCTCTTGCACACGGGCATGGATGAAGAGAGGAGATGACATTTCTTTGGTGCGATCTTGCTTTGGGGGAGAAAGCCAAACCTCAAGACATCTCAGATATTCCCAAGGCAACACCCAGCGCTTTCTTTCCACCCAAAAACACATCCCTGCAGTGTGAGAGGCACCACAGACCTGTAGGAGCCACAAATGACCAGAGCACAGCAGAGGTCACTCATCAACACAATGTCCCTTGCAGAAACAGCTCTGCAGCCACCTCCTGGGAGACGTGGCCGATCCCAAAGCTCTTCCCTGTCCCCTGCCCGCCTGCTCCAGCCTCAGCCATTCTGGTGGGAAGGACGCCTGACCATCCTGCCTACAGCTGCCCAGGCCCAGCGTACCTGACCAGGTGGAAGATGAGGCGCTCCAAGGTGCTCAGGTGGGTGCGGGAGAGCTGGTCGATGACCGAGTACACCCCACGCACGGTCTCCTTCCTCTCCTGGAGGCCTGTGGAGAAACCACCAGCATTTAGGGGCAGCTTCTACTTCTACCTCCTATTTAAAATGGTTCTTCTTAACATTTAATTTTAATACTCAAAAGATAGAACTTTGGGGCTGAAATCAGCAGAACTGTGATGCAAAAGCTATCAAATTAAGACCAAGTTGCCTGTGGTTTTGCATAGAAAAAGCCTTACAGCCAAAAAAACGGACTTTGAAACCAGGTAAATACAATTTGGCAAAACCAGCTGGTTTGGGCCCAAAGAGTTAATTAAAAGTTTGGCACTAAAAGTGGCCACCATTTGCCTCCACCAAGGGAATGGGATATCGAGGGAGGCTCCTCACCCATCACCCGCAGGAACTCCTCATAGAGCTCGAAGGTCATGAGGGGGTTGGGCAGATCTCGGAGCCACTGCTTGAACACGCTGGCGATGACGTGGATGTTGTAGTCGTCTAAATTCACATTCTCAATGTCTGGGTTTGGCACAAGATGGAGGAAGAAGGAAAAGAAGAAGAGACAACGATCAATATGAAGCCCGAGGGTGGACAAGGTGACCTTTAAAGGTCCCTTCCAACCCAAACTGCTCTATGATAAACTATTCTAAAATAAAAAATGTTTACGTGCTTTTAATGGTAACAAACCCAGCACCTGATTTCAGCTCTGCGTGGCAGAAGTAGAAAGCAATACGTTTTCCACGGCAAATAACTTCAGGTGGGACCAGGATTTCTTTTCTCACTGTCCTTGATTGGTAGGGTGTAAGTAAGGCAGCATTTTCCCTCAATTAGAATGACTTTTTTTCAAGGATTGCTCCCAAAAAACCCATGAGTTAGTGACCTGTGTCATGGCTGCTGACATGAAATCATCCCTTGCACGGCTCAGAGTCAGGAATGCTGAAGCATGCCACCTTCCTCCCATCCAGCTTTGCTGCTGCGGAGATTTCCCTCTCTGTGCAGGGCTTTTTCCCCCCTCCTCTTACCTGTATCAAGGCCTTGCCGCAGCTCCTTGATCTTGTTGGTGGATCCTGATTTCCTGTAGATGCCCTCCGTGTACAGCCCATGCATTTCGATGTAGTTGATGAGCTTCTCCACCAGCAGCGGCACCGCCCGCTCCTCGCTGGTCAGCCGGGACAGCTCCACGCCGAACTGCCGCGGCGAGAGCTCGGGGTCGTGCTGCACAGGAGAAGGGAAAAAGGGGTTAAAATCCTTCTGGGAGCAATGCTGGTGCTGCCTTGGATCTGACTGTTCTGAGTCCTTCAGGAGATGTGTGAGTTCAACGAAGGAGGACAGGGCAGGACAGGACATAGGTCTTGCTATGCTAACCTGGTACCTGAGGGCAAAAAAGTTTGGATTTTCTTTCTTTAACCACCCCACTGTGGTTATATTGCCAGCCTAGCAGAGCCATGGGCATTGTCCTCCTCCACCTCCTGCCCCTCTGGCACAATCTCCAGCGATGATTTCAGCCCCCAAAGATGCACAAAGCAGAACAGGCAAATCTGAATCTTGGGTGCTCAGATCAACTCACAGCATTGAGAGGTACAAAATATCAGTGAACACACAAGATGCCAAAAAAAGGAACATGAAAAGACCCATCTACATCTACAAGTCAGGAAGGATCCTTTTGCCAGCTGCAAACGCTCACTGGAAAGCTGATATCTGGCAAATTCAAATGTGAAGAAAGTCCTCCTGCACAGGAGATTCTAGGGGGTGGAAAAGTCAAAAGATCCAGTAAAACATTGACACGAAATCTCAGCCCTAGCTGAAGGAAGGTGAGCTGGAACTCCACCTTCAGCAAGGCAGCAGTGACTGTGACCCAGGTCCCAACTCCCCTTACAATCACTCCTGCATTTTTCTTTTTCTCACTCAATGTTGTCCTCTCACTGATCCTGTAAACCTTAGGAGCAGATGTGTGGAAGGTCCCCTTTCTTTCTCATGACTGATGGTTTGTGGCTCCCTGTCACTGCAAACAATGCTGAAAACACGAATCCACCAAGCACAGAGAAGCTGGAGCCTTCCTAGAGAATTTCTACCTGCCCAGTGCAAAGCTACCCGTGAAGACACAGTGCACTTGCTTCCCTGGGTGCAGCACAAAAACTTCCCTGTGCAGAGAAATCACAACAAAGAAGGCGGCTCCAAGAATCTCTGAAAAAATTCATCAGAGATCTCAATGAACTTCCCAGATTTTAGAGCACAAACTCTTATGAGGTGTTCCCAGCTCTCGCAGAAATAGTGCCAGAAAGGGAAAGAGTGCAGCAAAAATTCTATACATATTCAAAACACAAATACATTAATATATATATATATACATACACAAACACACATCTTCAATGTATATATTCAGACTGGGAAAATGGACTTGGGAAAAATGGACTCATGAAGGTTCCTGGCGGCTGTGTACTATGGAGGTTGTTCTCCCCCGAGAAACCTCGCTGGGAGCCAATACAACTTTGCACTCATTATTATCCTGACTCTCTTTCCTTCTTTTGGGCACAAAACAAGCTATTGTAAAAAAATCCTGATGTTTCATTGTTAGCTGGGACGACCTACTGCACTCATTCCCTGTTCCCCACACCCTTAAATCCAGTAAACAATATTTAATTCCCCTCTAAGGAGGGCAGTGAACATCCTCCACCTGCCCTTCCTTGCTCAGCTGCAGCAAGCAGGGACCATTGGCATGAGAAATAACCTGTATTTCCAAGAATAATCCCACATTTCCAAATCCTTAAAAGCTACAAAGTGAGGGAAATTCCTATTATTCTGTGTGGTTACAAGGCAGGGAATGACAGTGCAACATCTGCTGCATGACTGGGCAGATCTACAGTGACTCATCGCTGCGTAATTCCCAAAATGCCTACAAAATTCCAGCTGGAGATACCTCTGGTCCAAGCTCCTGCTCAAAGGAGAGTTATTGCCAGCACTCTAACAAGTTTTGCACCTCCAGTAATTTTTATCAAACTGGGATCAGTGTCTGAAAGTATTTAATGAAAGCAAAGCAGTGAGGGACATTTACCTTTTTGGAGCACTTGGTTGTGGTTTTAAGACAGCACTTCTTGTGACAAGCATATTTACATACTGCAATGGAGAAAAGGGGTGGTTAATCATCCCAAAAGTCACATTGCTGGAGAAACAGGAATTCATATGAATTGAGTAGCTCTTCTCAGCACTACTAGGTCAAAAGCATGTTGGATTTGCAGTTTCCCGGGGCCAAGACTGTATTAGATTCACTCAAACACAAATAATGAAGCCTTTCAAATTAAAGGTGCCATATTTAAGCCCGNGACTTACTCATTGACTTCAGAAACCTTAAGAACTGTCCCAAAGTTTCTCCAAATGTGACAAAAATCCAAAGACTTTGAGCACGGGATTGGAGGAAACAGCAGGGAACACATTTCAAAATCCCCAAACTCATCACTGTGACAGAAGCACAAGAAAAGGACTAAAGAAAGGGTGCTTACATTTACAAACAGAAGCCCTGTCCATGATCCAGATCAAGGAGGAACAATATTCACAGTATGTGGGGATGCTGTACTGGGTTGCCTTGAAAATGTGACCATTGTGCTCTTCCACCTGGAGGATAAAAGTTGGGTGGTGAGAAAAGGGAGCCTGCTGCAAAACGGGGAGATGAACAGTCAGCTCTTCAACTTTAGCCCTTACTTGCTTTTATTTGCTTTTTTTGGTTCCTTTTCAACCTAACAACCCCATAGACAACCCAATCCAACATCCAGCTTGTATGGGAACCAAACCATCATGGAAGCAGGTTGGAAACTCTTTGACTGAGGTTGGCTGGTCAACTTCACGTTAAGAAGGTCTTCTATGCATCCATGGCCCCTTTTTTTGGCTCTGCACCTGCACTCTCCCTGGGAACATCATATCCCTTAGGAAAACAGGAGATGTAATGTCCTACACCTCTAATCCCAGAGATGTAAAACACACGCTATGAATTTATGTGGAAACCTGGAGCAAGACTTTGATTTGCTCTCAGCTCTTCTCTAACAACCCTGGACATTACATTTATGTCTTGGCTGAGGAGGGACATGTTTTCAGAGCCAACTCAAGTGATCCTTGATCAAGCCAAGCAAATCCACCTCAAACATCTTTCTAACATGTCCTTTCACGGCTGAAGTTCAGATCTCAGCCCGTGGCGTGTCATGAGCTGGTCTCTTGTCATTCTGGCCCCAAGGACATTGATTTTTTAATGTGCAGGCACAACTCACCACATCCGCTTCCTTTTTCCTTCTCTTTTTTCGTTCTGTTTTTGGCACCTGGTGTGGAAAAGAGATTTAAGTGAGTTTTCGGGCAGTTTCACCAGGTCAAGGGTACACAGGGCTCGTATCTAACATTGCCCAGTGCCTTCCAGCCCCATCCTCCACTGCACCTGCAGCCCCAGGAGAGTCACTCTAGAAAACTCCCCTAAGGATCACCCCATTTTTGGAACTTCCCTGGACACCTCTCCCCATCTGCATCTTGGAGCTGGGAGTAGCTGCTGCTCCAGCTCTGACCCCACCAGCACTGACCCAAGGAGAACATGATGCTCAGCCTACTCTGAAGAAAACCTGCCTGGAGAGGAGGCTGGAGAGGACTTGGAGCAGAAGAGCCAGGAGATGGGATAATTGTACAACAGACACCATCTCCCAAGCCCAGCCTCAGATCCCGTGCTTGGCCTCGCAGACAATTCGCAGCAGGAAGTGAGGAGATCAGGTCTGTGACACAGCGCAGGCTCTGACTGCTCTAAGAGCTGTACCTAGACCTGAGGCACTGCCCATGTCCCCTTCTTCTGCAAGCCAACCCACGGTGATGTGTGTGGTCACTTGGGAAGTGGTCAGGAGACCTGAGGGTGTGTCTCTTTCACTGTCCCTCAAAGGTTGAACAAACCTCCCAGAACGAAAGAAGCACTAGAAGCTGCTTTTCCAGCCATCCACAGCTGGTTGCAGCTTTGCCCTGGGGACAACATCTAATCCTTGGTGTTGGCCAAGCCCAGCTCAGCCCAGATGTGAACTGGAGTTGACTGAGCCTGTTACACACAGCCAGCGAGTCACATCTTGCCTTGTCCAGCTCAGCTTAAGGCACAGAAGACAACAGAGGGTCCCAGGTGTCTACAGAGGCACAACCCCACGGAAAGACAGTTCCCAAACCTTCAAGGGAGTTTAAGAAAAGTGCCGAGTACCTTCCCTGCGGTGTAGTCCAGGGGTTTGTACTCTATCATGTATTCATCCAGGAAGACTTTGAAGGTATTGACCCAGACTTTAACTGGAGACTCACTCCAGTCCCTCTGCTCAAGCCTCATGGTCTTCTCCAGAATCTGCTCGAATAAGGCATAGAGGTCCTTGTAGCGGATACTTTTCCCATCATCCATCTTTGAAGGAAACAGAAGCAGAAAGAAAAGTCATTTTTAGACAGCCCTGATTTTTCTGTAGACTTTTTCTTCTCCAGACAATTATTTCATCCTCACTGGCTTCCAGCTGTTCGGGGAAAGCCCAAGTATGATAAAGAGAAGGAAAAAAAGGATCAGACATCTCCACCACTCGCAAAGGTCATACAAAGGTTTCCAGGCACTTTGGGTGGCAAATTCGAGTTTATTGACTTTCTGTCATCTCCCCTTTGGCTGGGAGCAAAGTTGTAATGAGGATCAGGAATCCTGAGAGCTGGCTCATGAGGGAGAGTTAGTCCAAATGTAGCTCATGGGACTGAATACAGAGAAAGCACATCCATCTTTTGGGATGAGCAGACCAGGAATGGAAAGCATGGCAACACCTGTACCACCAGGAGGACCCAGAACACCCAGTTTCTCCTGGAGGTGGAAGCCCCACCCATCATCTGGTCACTTACCGCCAACGCCGAGGAGTAAAAACTGAAGATGTTTTGTCGGAATTCCTTCAGTGCTTTCTTGAAGACGACATCAACCAGCGTGTCTTTCTTGCTATCCTCGTTATCCAGTTCATTCATCTGGGAAAACAAGGGGGTTTTTGCACCCATGCCCCGTTTGCTGCAGCAGAGCTGGTGCGAGATGAGGCAGCACCAAGAAGCAGCTGCTCCACCATGATCACCAGGTGGTTTCTCCTGCATGAAAACCAGAAACTTCTCCCAGCCCTGCCCTGGCACCCTTAGATGAATTACAAGCATTGCTACAGCTGCCCACAGGATCATTTTGACTTCGTTGCCTCTGTCTGCTCCTGGATCTCTGTGCTGATTTATGGAGCAGTGAGAGCAGGAGTTACCTTTTTCAGGAGAAACTCATCCATGCTCTTCAGGTCGCTGGCACTGGTTATGATCTGCAGGGAGTCGTTCTGCCACTGCACAGGCTCCAGAGCCACGTTGCTGATCTTGACACTGCGCTTGCGCTTCACTTTGGGAGATGGCTCCTTGTTCTCCTTGAACTCCCGCCGGTAGATGCCGGACAGCTCAGGACTCCGTGGGGGCGTCAGGTGGTGGGGACCCAACTCTGCTGGTGGTAAGTGAAGAGAGGGAAAGAGATTGAGGAGCAGATTAAAAATAAAACAGGGAGATGGGCATTGGAATAAACCTGTGGAGGAGAAAAGCCCAGTGTAGAACTCACAGGAAGATTAAATGTAATTTCTGCTTTGGTTATTTCCTCCCTCAAGAGAGGAAACATCTGTCTGTGTCCAGATGGTGGTTGGGAGGATTAGCAGCATGGAATTCCTTGAGATCCCTTATGGATCCCATCCTCTAACCTATTGGACACCATCCATGAATTAAGAGAATGAACCAGCATGGGCATATCCCAGTTTTCCAACCCAGTTTCTCTGCTCCTTACAACTGGTCCCATGTATCCCCATCACGTACCTTCGCCAAGCTGCAGGCCAGGAATGACCTCCCTGACCGGGGCTTCCTGCTCTGCGTACAGCTCCAACAGCTCAGACTGGGTAGCGAGCTTCTCCCGGGGCGTCTTCTTCTCCCCCTGCTTTCCCTTCACCCAGAACCTCATCTTGGCTCGTTGAGGCCTGGAAATAAGTCATGGAAAGAGGAACTGCCGTAAGTAGGAATTGTCTTTCTACCCAAAACTACCCCAACCTCCTGGACTTTCCTGGCGTTTGAGGAGATAAATCCACGAATTTCTACCAGGGAAACGTGGATAACCTGAGACACTTGTCCTCAGCAAAGGCGAGAAATTTCAGTTTAATGCATGGGACTGGGTGGTTTGGGACAGGATATGGGGCCTCTATCATCAAAACTTAATTGCAGTGTGAGCAGGACACCTCTTTTAATTGGGCATGTCCATGGTCTTGTAGGAAAGGTGGGATGAGTACCTCATGCTGGCCTCGGCAGGTGGAGCTCCAAAGGAGCCTGGGTGGGTCAACAAGGCGATGGAGAGCAAGAGGGACATGGCAGGGACCTGTCTCCCATCTCCAGTCATTATTCCTACCTCCCGTCCGGAGTCAGACTCTTCTGCGTGGCCGCCAGCTTCCCAATCTCCCCCTGGGACATGGTTTTGTGCAGCTTGGCTTGGCCTTCCCCGGAGGCAAATCGCTGCACAGTCTGTAACGATTCCAAGCATGAAGCATTTAAAAATGAGACAGCTTTTGGGATATCAGATGATTTTTTCCCCCCCTATCAAAAATCAGCTATTTCATCTCCTACATCTTTATTTCTATTTGCCTACAGGTGAAAATCTACAGTCCTGGTGAGCCCCTAGAGAAATATTTTAATGACTCCTAATAAAGAGAGGCATTTCCCTTGCTCCAGTTCTCCATCCAGGTCCAACCTTCTTCTTCCTTGAGCAACCAGTGATGAAAATCAGTTTGCACCAAGCCACGGGTCCTTATCGCTCAGCCTGCACAGCTCTTCCACCATCTTCATCCAGACTGTCCATCTCTCCATCCCAGAGTGTCCCATTAGCCATGATGAAGTTATTCTCCAAGGGAACGTTCAACTTCCTGGATCTGTCCCAGCAAAGATTCCTCCTCCAATTCTTGTTGAGGACTTTACAGAAAAATAGACCAAAGCCTTTGTGCCAAAGACACACCAAAATGGACCCTTTAACGAAGAAAATTTGCAGCTTTAATAGAAAATATATCCACCTTTGCCACCACTTAAAATGCCCTTGGATCATTTTTAAGGGTGGGATGAATTTGCAGTAATTCAACCTAACAGGATCCCATGAAGTAGCCTAGAAACAGACTTGCTGTTATGTAAAAAATGGATAAATTTTTGTTCTATTTTCCAATTTTATCTGTGATTTGGGAGCTGGGTTAATGGAGGAGAGACTTTCAGCATGAGGAAAGCAGATAATTTGGGAGATGATGGTCACATATCTCCTGTAGCCTTCCTATCACCTCGGTGTCTCAACTAAATGCCCTGTGTTTTAAAGCATTTTTTTAAATTCTATTAAAAATATTTTAAATAAAATTCTATGAAAAATAGGCTGCAGAGGGGGTCACATTTGCCACATTTACCCTTTCACCATGTTTTATTTTTCCCTCCTGGACTAACCTCTCTTCCAGCCAGGAGATGGCAGCATGTAAGGCAAAATTACCACTGGGAAAGTCATGAGCTGCCTAAACCATGAAAGAAATTTTGTTCCTGTCATTCTTACATTTAGGTGATGATCACACAGAAAATGTGGATGGACACTCAGAAAAAACCAATTCAAAACCTGCAAAAGTGATCTCCATCCAACCCAAACCTACTACTTGTTTTTAAAATTATCTGTTAAATATTTGCCCCCACAATATAGCTTTGTTCTTGAGTAATTTCCACCTTTTGAGTTTCCAGCTCTAGGAAATAATGGCTAAAAGGCATTTTTTGGCACTAGATCCTTCTGTTTGAGGTTCTTTGCCAGGTAACTCTGAAGGGAAAGGATGGGAAGCCTTCTCAGATGTCAATATGAGCATCTGAACCAGAAAATGCCCTGCTAGGGAACACCACAAAGCATCATGAGGGCAAATGGCAGTAACCAGGGGTCTGGAGCTGTCTCCTGGATGAAGAGGGGACAAGTATTTTCCCTCTGGAAGTGCAATCTGGGTTTCACCCCCCCGTAAGTTAACTGTGGCCAAGGGACTTGCTCCAGCAGGCAGCAGTGCTGTGTGCTGCATGGAAAAACTTCCTGAAGCTCCGTGAATGCTGCATGGAAGAACTTCCTGAGGCTCCCTCTGAACACCTCAGGTCAGGAGATCTTGCATAGAAGAATTTCCTGAAGCTCCCTCTGAATGGCTTAGGATGAGAGACCTTTCATTGCTGGCTCTTCAGCTGTGCTTGGGATCAGCTGGTGGCAGGTACTTGGACTGATGTTTGTTAATTCATGGCTTTACTGTGGAGGGTGAGGCAAAATGACTGGTTCATTATCCAGGTCCCACTCTCTCAGGATGTTTCCAGAGGGTATTTCTGGTGTGGTTCCTCTAGCCAAGGCTTTCCATTCATGCAGCTGCTGCAGGAAAGCTCTCCAGGCTTAGGTGCCAAACAAAAGTGGTGTTAACGTGCTGACCACAGCCAGGACACAAGTTCCTCCCACTTGTGTCTCGCCACAAGGTAGGTTAATCCTTGGCTATTCACCAGCCAAAAACTTTGGTCTTGTCAGGAAGCCCTTAATCCTTAAAGAACCTCGGAGTCAACTGTACCTGCAGCAGCCACCTCATTTGCCAACGCCCCTCAGGTTTCAGCTCTGGCTGCAGATGCTCTGGGTGTCTGATGCTCTGGGATACTCCGGATGTGGGTCAGGAGCATTGGATTCTGGTGGGCCTCTGCTTACCAGCTGGGATACACGATCTTGTAGGCCAATAAAAAATGGACTTGGACTTGAAGGCCAAGAAAAAAATGGGCAAAACAGGCAGTGCAGCGAGTAACCCATCACATGCTCAGCTCCATGGGGCTGCACGCAATCTCTCGCTCATCCACCCAACAGCCTTGGCTGCTGAGCAGGACATGGAAAGAGGCTGTTTTGGGAAGTCGTAGCTGGAGGCAGGAGCTGCATGAAGGAGCTATTCAGTGGCACGGGACCCAGCCCGCACACGGCGGCTGCTGGACTCGCCTTCATGTGACCATCACAAGACACAACCAGGCTTGCACAGACATCAACCTCCGAGTTTGTACCAAACCACCCCAACAGGCACCAGGCTGGCTCTACCACAGGCTGCTCTACCATCTGCAACACCCAACAGGGCTCTGCTAATAAATACGAATAAACAGTCCCCAAATTTTGCTACTTGTGATGATCCTGACCCAAAAAAGCCCCAAGCCAAAGGGCTGGTCCGAAACCTGCAAGGCAGAATACAGATGGAAACACTGGACACATTGTCAGGACACACAGAGGGTAGCATGGAGCACACGACGTCACGGGTAGCGTTGGCCTAGAAAGCAGAACTCAACCACACGAGGGGTGAAAGTGCTGACCACCAGTTAGAACCAGTGCTGGAGAGCAGAGGAGAACAGGGACACAGCAGAGACAGGAGAGAGGTGGCACCTACTGCTACTCGCATGCGGTTAAACCAGGTGAGCAGAGTCCCGAGGAGCACTTCCAAGGAGTGCAATGAGCCAGGATGCTCCCAAGGATGGAGTGTGCCAAGCACCAGCACTTTTCACACCCCAATGGGAATGATTCCTACAGCTACAATTCCCCTTTGTACGTGGGCAGCCTTTAGGAGCGCAGCACGGCACTCCAGGTACGGCATGTGGGGCCGTGGTTTGGTGGTGAACAAGGCGGTGCTGGGTTTGTGGTTGGGCTCAACAATCTTAGAGGTCTTTTCTGACCTAAACATTCCTATGAGTCTATGTAAAAAAGTACATTTTACTATATAAAATTCTCCCTTTCCTAATCCACAAGCAGGGACATGCACAAAGGTGCAGCCAAGTGATCTCAGTCCATAGAGATGTGTCTTTCAATCAGGTTTTGAGTATTCCTGTCTCAAATCCCCAGCAAATTTATCAAAAGCAGGCTTAAAAATTCATGGAATTTGTAAATCTCTGCCCTCTTCCAGTGAGGAAAACTATAACTGGGAAAAGTTATCCTTTATAATAAGACCTGTTAAAAGAAAAGTCATGAAAAGCCCTCCTCAGCCACCTGCTTTTCTTGGAAAAGCAGATTTAAGGATAGCACGGGACGTTTTCCAGACCCACAGCAATGCTGTGGCACAAAACAAATCTGTGGCTTTGGGTTTCACACTTTTTTTTGGTTTTATACTCAGCTCCACATCTCATACTGCAGCTTGAGGAGAGGAACAAGGCCGCCCTACACAATGCTTCACCTGAAATCTCACAGCAGGAGATGATTCCTGGTGTTTATCCACTCTCCTATGTGAACATCTCCACCACCTCAGGAAAAAAACTGTCAGCGGGTTGGGATCTGTTGGCCTTTTCCACTCCTGAAACCTCTCGGTTTGTGATTTTCCTAAAGCAGCTTATGTGGGTGGGAGATTAAGCCTGAGATGCAAAAGCTCCACGCGCAGGCTCATGTCAGACCTGCCAAGGGATACTCATCACTGTGCTTGGAAAAACCCCTCACATTGGTTGTCTTTGTTTTAAACCCACTGTTTCACTCTCACTATGCTTTCATTGCCCAATTTCCATGGTTTTGCCTTCTCTGAGCTGCTGTCTGCCAGCATCGCTCTGATAATTGAGGACTGAATAATCATTGGATATTGTGGCTAATGATAAAAAATCAAAAGAAGGTGCAGGATTTATATCACTTTGTTGTCTATTGCTTTTTGGACAATACAATTACTTTCATTTTTTTACTGATGTGTACAGACCGTTTTTAGATCAAAAAGTTCTGAGGAGAGGATTGAGGTTAAAGCCCCCAAAATGGGCAGTTGTGCAATACAAATTGCAACTCTCCAGGAAAACTGTGGGAACTGTGGAAGATACTGAATCAACCCAGGAGCAAGAAATACATTTTGGATGGAGCTCTGAGCACCCTGGTCTAGTGGAAAGTGTCCCTGCCCACGGCAGGGGGTTGGAATTAGATGAGATTTAAAGTCCCTTCCAATCCAAACCATCCCACGATTCTGTGATTCCCTGATTTTGCCTCCATTTCTGCTGTGTTCACCAAATTTACCCATCTACAGCATCCTTGGGAGTGGGAAAAGAAGCGTTGGAGGGATGAGTGCAGCTAAGGTTAGCAAAGAAAGGCTCCCGCAGCTCCGTTCGCTCCCTCGGTTTCACTTCCCCCGGCACGTTGGACACAATTACCATTTCGGAGTCACTGTAACAGGCCTGCCCCAGGCGGGCTGCGGGTACCGCCTCAGCGTGAGGAGGGTGTTCAGAGGAGAGAAGGAACTCAAAACTGCCATCGTAATCCTCTTCCTCCGTATCCCCCTCCCCATCAGCAAAAGTACCTCTAGTCAAGAAATCGGAGCGCGTCCGCGCCATGCGGGCTTTCTTTTTATGGCTCGGTCTGGGCACCTGCTTGACCAAAGGATAAAACAAAACAAAACAAAACGAAAAAAAGGGTTTTAAAGTAAAAAGGAGACTCTACCCATGCAGCCTTAAGACATCTCTGAGTGACACTGCACCCCACGGAGGGGCTGTAATATTATGTCTAGTGAAAACAGCAAAGGACCAGGAAGAACAAAAACCAAGACAGGACGGTGAAAATGGACAATCATGGATGTTACTCAAACGGACGTTAAGCCAAACCAAGACAAGACGGCGTTGGACAGTGTTTGCCATCAGGATCACGGGATCCTTTTATCCAGAGCCGCTACAAATTATTCCTACAGGGCTTTTTATTTTAAGAGAAAGTGTGAAGGTTACTGTGCTGTCACATCCCCCTTCCCTATCCATGTCTAGCAGCCCTTCCCTCAGAGTACACTTCTATGAAGCTTTTGAGGGAAGACTGGCAGAACAAGTTAATTTTCCTCCCTTTTCAATGAAAAGAGAAAACAAACAAGTCACAACTCACCTCTCCTCTGCCAGACCCCGGCATCTTAAATGGCTTCCGTGCTGGTTCACCCTTGGAAAGGCACTGATGATTTGCCTCTCTGCTGAAACACAACAGAACAGAGATGTTTCATCCTTCCCACCACACCAGCCCAGGTCCTGGGAGCACTCAGTCTGAGCAGTCAAGACCCAATTGCAAGCCTGAGGTCACGGGGTTTCAGAATTGCTTGGAATTCTCCAGGACCGGACTTAATACCAAAACACAAGAAGAGAAAACATTCTGCCTGCCAACTTTATCCAGCAAGGTGGTTATGGATGGTATTTTTGGGTTCTCAAATGTGACTGTTCTGTTGCAGAACAAAAATTAAAATACAGCAATTTTTAATGTCTTTTTTTTCCTGCTGTTTCTTCTGTGCATGAACCGGGAAAAGAAATTTTAAATGGGAATCCTCTCCCGTCACAACGGCACAGAAACCACAAGACTACTACACTTGGAGGTACCTGGAATTACCAACAGTCATTCACTGGGAGCTTCTTCCTTGGAAAGGGTGCAGCAGGATTTGGGGGTGGAGGGTTTATGTCCTTTTTGAGCCGCATGGCCAAAACCACCCCAAAAATAGGCAAGGCACCTTAAGCAACAAAATAGAGTGGGAGCAAACATTGTCCCAGGATCTTGCTGCCATCTCAAGACCCTGGAGCAGCCCAAGGTTAAGCAACGCGACAGAGCTGAGCAGCTGCTAAGCCCATTACAGGTGTAATTAATTACATATGTGAGTGATACGGTCTCAAAAGTGCATTCAGTCCCAAACTCTCTCTGGAGAGCTGCTGTTTTCACATCTGCAATGGTTGGAATGTCCAAATGGCTTTGCTGGATGTGTTAATTATATGGTAAATGAGGAAAATCCTGAAATTTTTTGCCCCATTGAGTAATTTCTATTCCAACCACCCAAATATCCTAACAACTTTTTCATCATCTTTTACCTTGAGAAATAAACTCCTGTCACCATTCATGTAGGGTAAAATAAAAACAGTATTGAGCCTCTTAATTGACTCCCTTCACCTGCTAACGTCCATGATTATCTCCCCTGGATTACATAATGCCATGAGACCGAAAAATTTTATTTCAGCTCTTTTTCTTTTCCCTCTGACCTCTGCCTCCTCGTTGCTAGAAGACCAAGAAACCTGTCTTTGTTTCACTGTGGGTTTTGTGCAGACTTCAGAAACAACATTCTGGACCCTTTGTATAAAAAGGTCCCTAGCAGAAGAAAGAGCCTATGGAGAAAGCCTGCAAAACAAAACAAAACAAAACGCCTAGGAGAAAGTGCAGGAGAAAGCCCACCATCTCCTTACTCACTGGAGGCCGAAGGGATTGTCTTTTGGCATGAAGAACATGGAACTTGCCCTCGTCTCCTCAGCGGCCTGGTTGGGCATCCGAGGCTGCCGGAGGTGCTCCGTCCTTGAGAAATGGCTGCCTGGGTGGTCTTTGGGGTCCAGAGCTGGTTTGGAATGGCAGCGGGGTTCCAGACCTTCTCTCCGCTCCACGAACATGCTGACAGGTCGGTCTTTGGGGGCACTGTGGGCTGGAGAGCTTCCCCTGGTCCCCACAGTGAGACCCTTGATGTCCACTGTTGAGGCCGGAGCCACAGCTGGGGTGGGGCCGTGCTCCCCTCTGCTCTGGGGGTGCAGGATGAGGACCGACTGAGGCCGGCTGTCTGCTTTTTTGGCTGCTTTCAGGGATGGGTCCTTCATTCTGCTCTGCTCCGTCCTCTGCAAAGCCTCCACCCTCCCTTGCTGCTCGAAGGCTTTGCGCTGTCTCTCCAGAATTTCTTTCTGCTGGCGGATCTGCTCCATCATCTCCCTCTCGTTTTGCAGCTGAAGCTGCTTTTGCCGTTCCTCCTTCTCCACGTTGAGCTTTTCCAGTCTCTTGATGACAGAGTCTGGAGAAAGGGCCCGTGCTGCTGTCACTGTCCCACGTTCCTCTCTTTTGCTAGAAGGTTTCTCCTCTTCCTCCTCTTCTCCCAAGGCTTTGCCCTGGTCTGGCTCAGAGTCCTTCCTGACCTCGGGGAACGTAACTGCCCCCTCCTCTCTTTCCACTCCTTTATTCCTCAGGTTATTCTCCACCAGCTTCACCTTCATGTTGTCCTGTGGTGGAACGTAGAAAGTTGGGAGGTTGCTGGAAAGGAGGGTTTCTCTTGGGTGAGTCTTTATAACATTCTGGGGGTCACTGACCCCACGGTCCTTCCCAGTGAGGTTATCAGGCAGCTCCACATCTGCCGGGGTCCGTCTGTTCCCATCTGCTGCACAGAAAGGCTTCTCCTGCAGCTGAGCCTGGGGACTGCTGGGCAGGGAGTCCGTGGAACACAACTGCATGTCGTGCTCGTCTAAGACTAAAGAAACGAGTTTACTACTCGGGGTATCTTCACAGCTTAACAACTCAAAGCTCCCCTGAGAGCTCTCACTCTCCGGGGTTCCCTGAGGGGAATGCAGTGCCTCGGACACCAGCTCAGTGGACCAGCGCCGCTCTTCCGAAGGTGACAGCCCGCCCGTGGACCGGACCTTGAGCAGCTCCAAGCTGAATTTCGCCTGTTCCAGTTCACGCATCCTCCGGCTTTCCCTCTTTGCACGAACCACTTTTTTCTGGTTGAGATCTTCCAGTGACTTGGGCCTCTCTCTCACGACGACCTCCTCCTCGGTGTCCATCCCGCTCTGGCTGCTGGCTCTCTCGTGCCTTTTGTACAGAGAAGTATCCAGTGGGTCCATGTGATTCACCCGATTGTTCTCCATCAGCGATTTATGTTGTTCTACAGCTCTCACTCGCTCTTCAAATGAGCTGTCCTCCCACTTAGATGGGTCAGAGCCCTTAATTTCCAAAACATCATCTGCTTCCAGTCCATCCTCTTCTCCACCTGCCAGGCCGTTCTCCAGCTGCATCTCTTTTAATCGCTGCTCTTTCAAAGCTCTAAACCTGGAAGAGAGCAGAAAACCAGGATATTCATCCCTGTGCCCACTCAGGACCCTTCAAGGGCCTGCACTGTGGTGTCTTATCACCACTGCCACCATCACCTCTCCACCATCAGCATCTTAAGCAACCCTCCTTGCACATCCAGTGTGAGACAAGGTGAGGCATGTTCAATTTTCAGACTTCTCTGCCATCTCTGCTCCCCAAGGGCTGCCCCAACGCACCTGAGAGCTTCCCTCGCACCGATGGCAGCAGGTTCAGCCTCCATCCCTGGTCTAGCATCTTCGTAAGCTCATGGAGCCAGAAAAGCTTAACCCATCACATCCCCTTGGCTTCTCCATCTTCACCATCCTGCCTGGGCTGCCTCTGGAACAACTAGCAGGGACTTGTGCCCGGCACTAAGAGCTCCTTGCAGCTCCCAAATGTTCCACACTACGTTAAGGTGCTCCACACCTTGCAGGCAGCACCTCCGGATGGTGAATCGTGACCGGCCCAGCGGCCAGGGAACCAAGGCATGGCTGGAAAGCCTGTGCCCTCTGCAGCGGCGGGCTCCGGTATCCCTTGTCCTTGTGAGCCAGCACAGCAACCAGATCGGTGAGGCAATCTGAGTTAAAAATAGGCTACTTAAACTGGTGCTGCTGCCAAGAGGAAAAAAAAGCCTTGCGAGTATTTATGGCCTTGGCTTTGCACTGCCTACGTGCTCCAACCTGAAATAGGCTCTGCTTATTCCAAGACAGGACGTGCAGTGAAATTGTTAGAAAGCGTGGGCAAACGAAGGACCAGGGCAGGTCGGGAGAGGGTCACGGATGCTACGAGGGGACGCTGCCCTGTGTAAGTCACTGTAGTGGCCTGATTCACACCAACCACCTCCCTCCACAGTGAGCATCACCAAAACACATGTTCCTCTTTACCCGAGGTCAATGGAGTTACCTTTGCCGTGCCAAATACCCCCGGCACGCCGCCTGCAGGCACACGGCTCTGCTCCTGCTGGCTGCATACGCCTGCTGGGCACGGTGTCCCCGCCAGGCTGCCTGGATGCTGGTGGCCGCGGCGTGCCGGCGCCTGGCGTGCTCCCTCCAGCAGCTCTGGATGAGATGGGCTGCAAACTGCATCTGCAGGAACCTCCGCCGCTCCACGAAGCCTCGCCAGTGGGTCTGCAGGATGACGGCTGCTTTGCTGAGGACCAGAGAGTCCGGGGATGGTTTGCCTTGTTTTCGGCTCTGGTAGCTACGCCAAAATCTCTGCAACACAGCAGGGGAGTTCCCTGTAACGGGTGTTGTGTGAGGATGGGACAGCACCTGCCTTCATGCAGCCTCTCCAGCTCCCCCCCCACTCACGACTTATTAGGGCAGTAAGAGTCAAGTCATGACTGTAAGCTCCTTCCTTGGACAGGAGACCTGATTTTACCCGTGGGCTCTGTCTGCAGGATGTAGGGATGGAATTTGCAGCGGAATCCAGCACCAGCACCCACCTGTATGCTGATGGCCGCGTGCCGCAGGCTCATGAACTGCCTCCTGCAGAGCAGGCTGCGGAACCAGCGCTGCAGCAGCGTGATCCTCCGCAGCACCTCCTGGTGCAGCAGGTCCTGCAGAAGCTGCCGCTCCCGTTCCTTCATGAAAACCTGGCCAAAACAACCCAAAAAAACACTAGCATGGAAAGCTTCCCACACCACGAGTCAAATGATTTAATTCTCCTGGTTTCTGTGTCCTGGATGCTCCCAGGAAAGCTGAAGAGCTGATTTTTGTGAAGGCACCTCTAACAGGTTTCAGCAGCTTCACAACAACCTGTGACTGTCTAAGCTCTGAATTACAGAGTCTCTACTTTCCCAGCACGGGAGGCAAAATGAGAACCATTGTACTGAGCTGTGTCTGCACACAGACATAGTTTTTTAGAGGACATGAGTTTTTTGAGGCTGCCTCGTTACAACCAATAACACAAACCTATATTATTCCCTACTCTTTTACACTGATAATATTTAAAGTTTCATTTAAATAATAAATTTTTGGAAAACAGAAGAAAAATAGTTTCATTAATTCAAACCGTATATAGATATTAATTCATCAGACAGAAATACAGGCCAATGTTTTTAAATGTGTCTTAAGGCTGGACTGAGGATGAACATTTACCATTGTTCTTCCAACTTGATAATTGTCTGGATTGAGTTTTATCTTCTGGAAGAAATCATGGATATTGTGCTTAGATGGGCTGATCCCTTGTGGCAAAAGGACATGGAAATGGTTCACAAAATCCTGAGAAGGAAAAAACAGACAACACCAAGATTTGGTTAGGTGGGTCCCGCTGTCTCTTTCTCCCATAAATAACAGATTTGCTCCACTGGCCACATGAAACGGAACCTCTGGAGAGAGCAGAGGGACAGATAACATTTTATGCACTGGGGAACACCAAGTTTCATCCATCATTTGTGGTTTGACAGGAAACACATCAAAGCAGGGACCCAGCAAGGTTAAAATGTTTTTCATTGTGGGAGGAGAGGTTCTGCAGGAGCCACGGGGTCATCCTGAGCAAAAAATGCTCCCAATCCCCAGCAAGGGCCACTACGGAGAGGTGGATACCAACATCTGCAAAACATCTCTGAGATGCTCCAGCCATTACTGCTGTGAGGATTCAGAGTGAAGCAGGTACAAGAGGAGAGGTCCTCCCAAGAAAGATTGGGGTCTCTGCTCCCAGCAAAAAAATACTGAGCATTTTTCCTTTTCTAAACAGCTGCTGTGCAGGACACAACATCCTGCCCCAAAGCAGCCGCCAGCAGGAAACTGATCGGCACCAGCAAAGCATGAAAGGACTCACATGTGCACAAAACCTGGCAAACACATGGAAAAGAAGAAAACAGGAAAAGCTGCTAACACTTGAGCAGTTCAGAGGGTGCCGATCACCCTCCCGATGGGACACAGCCAACACCGACATGATGGGGCAAGTGCTGCTCCCAGAAATTCCAGGTGTAGAAGAGAACATGCAAATCAGACACTTTTTTTTTTCCAAAAGGGAGTCCACGTTGCAAAAAAATACTGGTTTTGCTCAAAAATCATGGTGCAGGGGGCTTGCAGCCCTCCCTGAGGTCTAGAGCGGCTCATAAGCAGAGAACAGCCCGTTACATCCATTGCCTTCTGGGAGCTAGGAATTAATTACCCTGATAAAAAATGAGCCAGCAACACACAGACGAGTCTGCTAATGAAGCTGAAGGTGTTGGAAGGCAAAGCCCATTGTACTCAACCTGGAAGGAGTATTTGCAGCTGTATCCCGACTGGCGAATGCGGACAGTCTCCAGCATCCCCGTGTAGCGCAGCTGCCGGAGCACCAGGCTGTCGTTGAACCGCAGGGGCAGCTGGAAGGGAAAAACCAGGCCAAGGATGAGCAAATACTTCCTTTCACTGAAGCTTTTAAGTGCATGGATGGGTAAAGGGTTCAGCAGATGTAGCACATCTGCATGACATGCACGTTGGCAACAATGCTACAGGAGGGAGGGAATGTGGATCCCCAGGAACTGTCCTAATCCCACTGGGATGGAATCCTGTTTGCTTCCGAGACTTTCAAACAGATAAATAAAGCCATAAAAAAAATTTTTGAATTTGAATTGAATAAGACCCCCCAAGGGTACAGTTAATGGGTGAGATTTCGAGCAACTAAATAATCTCCAAGGCAAAAAGCTTCAGCTTTAAATGCCTGGGTAAAACCCCACAGGATTAATCCACAAAGCATCCCTACTGTAGCCTGCATTCTGAACTGAGGGTCCTCAGTCCACGAGACAATTACCTGAAGTCAAATTAAAGAAATATGAGTCAGTTTGATCCACATATTTTATTCTAAAAGTGTCTGCTTTTACTTATGGAAACTTTACTTTAAGGAAACTTTAGGGCTCAGACCCAGCACGAGTGAATTCATGGCTCTATAAATCTCTCTTATGGCTGTCAGGAGCTTCAAAGGAGTCAAATTCATTTATTAAAGCCAATATATTTTTCATATAAATGAAAATAATATATTTTCATATATGTATTTCTACAAATACAAGAAGAGCCAGTGCAGTTTATCAAAAGCAATACCCGAGTGATAAATCCATGCTTCCCCTTGCTCATATTTTCTAAATCCAGCTCCATTTAAGGCTTTGTTTCCTTTCTAACTCCCTGCAAAAATGGAGAAGAGATTCCCAAGCTGTTTTCTAGCAGGAGTGCTTTCACAGGATGGGATTTACCTTCTCAGCGTTGGATCGGATGCACTTGACAAAATAGGGCTCTGCTTGGCCAAGGGTCTCCATCAGTTTGTTGAGGGATGCCTGAAACAGAGGAGACACAGGGAAGGGAGAGGAGACCACAGAGGATAAGGGAAATCCAAATGCTTATATCATAAACCAACATAAATTGGAATAAATGATGAGTAAATGAGGCAGATGGGAAATTATTCCCCCAAATGAGTGTTTTAGCCCAGGCAACTTGGCTGGTTTTGTCTTTGCCCCCAAACAAAGTAAACAAAGATGAATATAATGCTGGGCTGGATTTTGAGATCCCCAGCTCCCCTGGAGCCCAAATTCCCATCCCATTCCACACCATAAGCCTCTTCCAGCCATGAATGGGAGCTCCGAGACAAGAATTTACACCTGGCACCAAACAACCGCTGATGTTTTTTAAACACAAATCAGATTTTCCTTTATCAGAAGTGATTCCAGGCAGGATTTATTCCTGATTTTTAATTGTCAAAAATTTACTGTTGGCCTAAAACCAAATTTTTTTTAATGACAGTTTTGCCAAGGGAAGGTTGGGAATTCACAACAATTTTTGAAGCCTGCAACCCTGAACACTTCAGAGGTTGTTCCTAGACAAGAGCTTCAATGCTGGCATGTTCCTGACTGAAGGATCACTGAGAATTGAGGGGTTCCCTGGTTCCATTTTCCTATTTCCTCTTATTTCTTCATCACCATTAAAAGTTTATCCCATAAAAATGAATTTACATCTGCATCACTCTAGAGCCAGCTGCTCCAGTGGGGTGTCATGCTGTTATCCCTTCACCTCGTGAACCTTTGACATTTTGGGAGGAATCACAAGCTCTTGGAATAAAACCAGGCTGAAAACCAGAGTGTGCTGGGTCCATTGGCTCTGGCTGGGCTCCTCAGCCACTTTTTTTTTTGCTGTGTCCTATAAATACTTTGGATATCTCTAATTGTTGAGCACATCACAAACATGGCATTGGTAATGTGCTCCAGAGTTGATTAATCCTGATTTTAATAGAGTTTAAAACTCAGTCATGTAAAGGATATTCTGTCACATTTACTATACGCAGAGTTCTAAATTTTGGAATACAGGAGTTTATTAACTGGCGTGATATTACAAAGAAGCATTTTACCCACAGATCTGCTCACAGGAAGCCTTTTTTTCCTTCTGATCATTTCAAAGATGTCCTTATGGGAAGCCTTTCATGTTTAGAAAAATTTTTCCACATCCAGGATTTGTGAAGGAGCAAGGGACGGATCCCAGGCACGTGTGATGCAGCTGTGTTATGTACATTAACTTCACGCAAATATCCCTGTTCCTGTCCCTGGGAGCAGCAGGAATGCCATGCCTCGACAACGTGGCAGACCTCTGCCGGCATGCTCCTGGTTTTCTTAAAATCTGAAATTATTCTTTCTTACACAAAAAAAGCTTATTGGGAACTTCCAGTCAGCAGCAATGCTGCTGCATCCCCCTGTGCCCACGCAGGCCGGTGGGAGTGAGAGGGGCTACCCAAGGGACACAAGCCCTTTGCCAAAAGCCCGGCAAGCAGAGCGCTTCCAGCACTGGAAATGGTGGGAATGGGATGTGCCGGCCCTGTAGGAGGGGGTATTTCCATTCCCTCAGCGCCATCCTGTGTGTGGCAGATGGTTCCGGCACCCTCTGCCATCTGGTCATCGGGAATCCGCAAAGGACACGCCAGGTCGCCGGATTAACCCCGTACCCGGCTCCTTTGTCCCTCCGCCAGCAAAACTTTCCAGCCACCCACTCCTCCACCCCCGGTACTCAACCTTTCAGGAATCGCTCCATCCCTGTCTCCAGGGCACCACCTGCACGTGGGTTCAAGGGGAGCTCTACATTTTTAGGTACAGGTGGTTTAGTTTTCCATCGTGAAAGCCAGCCCCGCTCCCGGAGCACACTCCTGCAGCAGCTATTTCCCCTATAGATTAGCCTAAGTATAGGGATAGTGGAAATCCATAGGAGATGGAGCAGCTGCGAGCCCGGTGTTGAGGCATTAGCCACAAAGCAGTGTTTATCCGCAAAAAAACCATGCTAGGAAATATTTGTGTTTCCTGCCCGTGACCCAGTTCCATGCAGCACAATTTTATTAGTCTGCTCTTGATTACAAAAGCGATGCTGCTGCTTTCTCCCTCAAAATACTTCTTTCTAACAAGTGCTCAGTGAAATTAGAAGTCTTTGATTTGAATGTGCTGTAAAAATATACCAAAAAATAGCAATTGTGACCCCCAGGGCTTTTCAGAGTTTTGTTGGGAGCATAA
Organism: Pardalotus punctatus; assembly: GCA_013400915.1. Taxonomy (NCBI): domain Eukaryota; kingdom Metazoa; phylum Chordata; class Aves; order Passeriformes; family Pardalotidae; genus Pardalotus; species Pardalotus punctatus. The sequence goes on along the minus strand of VZTX01031048.1, from coordinate 112,428 downwards.
GTAGGTTTTGGGAAGGCCTTTCATTCCAAGACATCTTTGTTTTAACCCCTCCACAGGTATCAATTAAACTCTGCAGGAATGAATTTTGACCAGAATACCATTAGATTAGAGAATGCTAAATATATAAATACATTTATATATAAATAAATACAGATGTGCATTCAGCAAATTATATATATATTTATACACGTGCACATATGCATATATTTTGAATTATTTAATCTTACCCACACCTACACATGGAGACTTTCTAAATATAAACCACATCTCCAAAAAAACCCCAAAGCAGTCAAAATTACAAGTCAAAACCAAGCCAGACTTGCTTAGAACCCAAATTTTAAGTGAAAAGCTGTTTTCTATTATTACCACCTGCTCTTGCACGCACTGTCTTGTAGCAGTTTCCAAGCTGCGATGCACATATAGAACAATCACAGACTCATTTAGGTTGGAAAAGACCTTTAAGATCATTGAGTCCAACTGTGAGCCCAGCCCTGCCAAGTCCTTGGAGGATTATTTTTCCTGCAGCAATCCCCAGGGATTGCTGGCTGGCACACAGCACTGCCAACACAAGATCGATCCCTCCTCTGCCTGCCTGGAGATAATGCAGCAGGATTCTGACCTTTCTGCCCCTATTAAAATTCCCATTCTGACTCAGAACAGATTATGCTGGAGGCGAATAAGAAGACCGCAAAAAACATGATTTGGGGATTTTGCCGTTTCTGGATTTTGGGGACAAAGCACCACAATGCAATGGCTGGGAATGTGAGGTACCAGAGGATAGGGATGCATCAACATCTCCCTCTGCAGCTCATCCTCGTGTCCCACCTTGCTACACCGTATCATCCCCCACAACACCCATCCTCATTCTTATTTCTCTCCACTAGCACCCTGCCAATACCTGTGGTGTCTCCCAGCTCCCTCAAGCCTTCAGTGGGATCCATGGCCTAAATGGGGATGGGGCAGGACTGCGCCTGGAGCAGGTGATTCCCCTCTCTCCATCGAAGGGAAGGGCTCACCTGGAACTGGGCACTGATGCTGGGGGGTTTTTTCTTCTTATGGAGGTGGAGGAGAGATTTAGTGATGCGGTCGTGCAGCGTCAGGTTTGTGAGGTGCTTGAGGGACTTCACATCCAGCAAGTGCTGTGGAAAAAGAGAGAATCCATAAAAAGTCCAGATATTATCACCACACCATGTGCTATATCCCTCCTTTACCCTCACAGGGCTTCCTTAGGTGATGTAATCTCAACAGGGGACACTGAGGGATGGCTTCCCTGAGAAGATGGGGAAGCCCTGGCACAGATGCCCAGAGCAGCTGTGGCTGCCCCTGGATCCCTGGCAGTGCCCAAGGTCAGGCTGGACAGGGCTTGGAGCAGCCTGGGACAGTGGGAGGTGTCCCTGCCATGGCAGGGGTGGCACTGGATGGGATTTAAGGTCTCTTGCAACACAAACCATTCTGTGATTCTGTGATTCTCTTCACTGTTAATGAGCTGATCATTGATAAATTGCATCGGTGCCTCCCCAGGTGCAACATGGACACAGAGAAGAGTAAAAACAATGTTTGCTCCTCCTGTTCCTCCATTCCTGACCACTAATGCACCAGCAAGGACCACAAGAAGCATTATTCTTCTATGAACAACAGATCTCTTGGCATCTCTTAAAATACAATAAATGCAGCCAAGATGGAGGGAAGGTGAATATTAGAGAAGTCTGTTGTCTATCAGTTACCAGCCCTCCAGCATCAGCGACTTCTCATTTTAGTTCAGAGTTTTAATTATCAAATTTCACTGGCACATATATACTCCTTCCCAGAAGGAGGAAAAAAGAAGCCAGAGCAGCTCCAAGGAGGATGTAAGTGCTCATCTCTCTCTCTCTCAGCAGAAATAAGGGCTGAAATCCTTTGGGTTTCTTTGAATTAAAGAGCCCTGAACAGAGCTGAGTTGGCCAAGGTCTTGATGCAGACACAATATCCAGAAGCATTGCATCACTGTGCTACAGCCTTAACCCACAGACCACAAGGGAAGAAATGCTGCTTCTCACTCACCTTTGGGAGATTTGGTTTGGCTTTGAAGTTCTTATTTCGCCTGGGGAGATAGTAAACAGCTCAGGTTAATCCACAGTGCAGTTGTGGAATGGAAGAGTTTATGAAACCAACCCTTCCAAATCCCCTTGAGCAGCTGCTGCCCACAGCCTGCACTGAAACCGGGCTCAAGCTGCAGACTGAGAGGAAGGTATCCAGTTATGGGAATGGTTACATTGGAAATTATGGGATATGGTCAATTTGGGAAGAGTGAGGAAGCAGTGCTGCAGAACGACTGACCAGCCTCCTGCTTTCCAGATCCGATGTTCATTCCAGCCACCCAGGGATGTTCTCTGAACCTTCAGATGAGGCTGTAGTGTGAATCATCAACACCATCTCCCCAGCTGATTTATCATGGAAACTTCGATATCACATTAAATGTGTGACTACCTTTCACAGCTGCCATTATCTCCAGACTGCTGTGACCAGCAGGTCTGCTCCTTCTCTTTCTTCCCCATGTCTGTCATTCCAAATGAATGACAATACTTAAATCAGACATCTCAAATGTACCCAGGGTTGCTTTGACCCAACTGGGAAATGCCTCCAAGTCTGCCTGGTACCCTGAGAGTTTTATATCCTCGCTATTTACATTCCCCTAACCACCCATGCTGCTCATTATGCTCCAGGGGAGCCCAGATCCCCTGCTGGGTACTGACATGAGGATGCCGTGGGCCCTCTCCAGCAGTTTGCTGTTGGTCGTGTTGACGAATATCCCATCCTTGTCCAGGAAGGCGCTGGGGCTGGCGAGCCTGTTGTGCCTCATCCCCATCCGGCCATTCCAGCCAACTGCATAGGCATCCCTGAAACACCCAACACCGGTGGGAAGAGATAAAAAACACAGTTCTGTGATATGATAAAAAAAGAGATTGTAAAACAATCCATCAGTATACAATGAGCTGCTGCTTTACTCTTCCCACTGCTCATTGACTCCCGTGGGATGAGTCCCTGGTGCCAGACAGTGTGTGAAGCCATTGGCTGCTTAAGCATCTCCCAAAGATCAGCTCCTCATAAAAGGATCCAATTATCAGCAGGACACAAACAGCTCCTACCTCCCCCAGACAAAAAGCCTGAGTCTGCAGATACCTCTGGATACCTCTGGTGGTCTGAAGGACACAAGGCCATGACCTCTGGTGCTGACTCTGTCTCCTCGAATTCACACAATCATTCCATTAGGAAAAGAAAAAGCAAATCTAATTTGCAATAAACTCATTATTTGCCACGAAGATGGATGTCAGCCCCACATCGATGGATGGGTTGGCCCAGAATCACTCTCTGGGACCTGATCACAAATCAATCACCTGATCTGTCCTCTCTGCCACGGAGCAGAACTGCTGTGGTCTCCAGAAAAGCTTACCTGGCTTCAGAAGGCCTGAAGGGAACAGTGAGAGGAACTAAAATGCTGTCTTGGAGGGAGGGAAACAGATACTTGACCGAACTACACATCAGGGCCAATAATTTCCAGAGCTGAGGAGCCTTCCAGTGGTGTCTGGAGGACATGAAGCCTCTCATGGGCAGCACTCAACTGCAATGCTTTTGGCATGGTGGGTTTTTTGTAGTTTGTTGGGCTTTTTTTAATTCTCAATTTTTCATCAGCCTTACAGAAATCATCATATGAAATAAAAGTGATGTCAGGAAGGATGGGGGACTGCAACCCCCACCCCTCTCCCCTCAAGTCATCTCAGACAGGAGGAAAAGGAACAGGAGAAGAGTTCAGGCTGCACCAGATCACGAGGATGCTGAAGGACACGGTGGTTTAAATGTGGCCTCAGGCACCGGTCACTTCTGAGGTCCGACAACAAAGCAGCCCTTTGCCTTAAAGCCTTGCTTTGGAGGAATGGCAAATCTCAAGTGTCGCATGGAAATTAAAAATAAAGGATGTAAAGCTGCCTGTTCAGCTAGCTCTAAGCCTGGAGCCAGATCCTTGGAGCAATGTTGCCTCGCTGCCTCATCTCAGTGCTTCCCAAATTCCTTCCTGGCCCCATTAAATCGGCATTTTGACATGGAACACTATTATAAGGAGGGATGAATCACAGCAAAGTAAAACCCCTGGCTGAGCACTCCAGGACCCGCTTATTTAAGCATTCTGTTTGAGGACTGTTAGTAAGAAGCTTGAATACCCAGGTGATCCCTCCTGTTCACCTTCCTTCTCTTTATATCTCAGGAACCATCCACCAAAATCCTCCTGTTTGCAGGTGGGAAAAAAAAAAAATCACCAGTTGATGGGAACCAGTAAACCTCAACAGCCACTTTTGGGATGTACAACACGTCATTAATCCTGGCCAAGTTCTCTGGCTTGAGACTGGGTATGGATCTATGGACTCTGAGCAAGACTAGAGAATGGAAAACCCTAGAAATTCCCACGTGGTTTTGAAAAACCCAAGAGATAAATGACAGCTCTGTTTGTTATGGACACTTTAGGATGGACACGTTGACGTGGCAACAGATGCAGGTTTTTGGTCCTTTGGGGTCAATCATCTCACCAAGCCCAACCAGCTGTTTCCAGACCAACACCTGCTCAGACATTCCTGCACACGAAAGTGCCAGCAGCGAGCACAAACCAGCAGGATCCCAACCAGCCCAGGTGGTCTGGGTTAGGCATGGCCTGGCTTTCATTTCTCAGCAGCCAGAGAAGGCACTTCCTGATGCTCTGCTGAAGCCTGGTTTCCCCCCAGCATGTGCAAACCACCCGTCCACTTTCTTCTGAGATCAGAGGAGAGCACTTGGCTCCCTAAATGCTCCACAGGGACTTCCTCAGTGATGTCATGCCTCAAAATTGCTTTTAGAAACAGGCCCGGGGCTATCCTGTGGGTTGGATGCACAACCAGACTTATCAGCAACCACATGATCATGAGATGGCTTTGAAAGCAATTCCTGTTTAATTTGGAGCCGTAAATCGCTTGCCAGTCAATCTGCTGGGAAGCTGCTAAAGCCAATCTCTCTTCCAGAGGTGTTACTTGCAGCCCTGTACTCACCTCCTCTTGCTCAACTGAAACACCAACATTTATCAGGTGCGACACAACTCTTCAGATCAAAATCAGCCTGAAGTGATGAAAGGGATCAAAAGCAGCTGCCTACTATGAAAGCACAGGCCGGGCTTTGGAGATCTTATGAGACACCTGGTGTGTGCTTCCAGAAGGAATGGGCACAGGTGACCTTTGGGGACGCACCCCTGATGATGCCCAAGGGAAGCGAAGATCACAGACCATGCCATCGAGGCACCACAGCAGGAGGAACACAGGAGTTAGGAGAGCTCCAAAAGCACTTTTTCTGCAAATAAAGGCTCAGAATGAGGCTGTTGGTAGGACACAGCTGCTGAGAATGGAGAAGGAACACTCAGTTCCTCAGTTCTGGCTGTTTAGGATGACTTGTCTGCTGTGCTGGCATGGGTTAAGTCACAGAACCAGAGCTAACCACACACTGAACTCCACAGTAGATAAACACCCCCCTCCTTGTCTGGGTTGGGAGGAGTTTCCCTGCCTTTAAACATCCCCTTGCTGAGATAATTGAAATATTTTGAGCTATGAAAATGCTGGCAGCCCAAGATCCTGCACTAAAGTGTCTCCAAAGCTGGAGCTGGGCAGGCAGGCAAAGCCCTGTCGCAGTTCACAGATGTTCCTCACGCGCCAAAGGCTGGATAGAGAAACTGCAGGAATCCTCTTATCTACACGGGAAGATCTCCACAGTGACAAAGTTTCATGTTACATTATCTTGAGGGAAACTTGCACAATCAGAGCTGCTGGAAACAGGGAACGTCACCTCTGGAGACACAAACCTTCCCTGGCTCGAGCATTACCAAGGACCAACTGCCGCCACAACCCACCCCATCAGAGCCCCAGCACTGGCAGAAAGGAAAGGAGGATGGCAAAGACTGAGGTGAGGACAGCCAGGGCTGCATCACCTTCCCAGGATAGGGTGGGATTGCTTGTACCACCTGGATTTCTACTAAAACTCCAGAAGCAGCACACATTCATGAGTTCAATCCAACTATTTTAAGTAAATCCCATCCTCTCTGACCATGGAAATCGACTTGTAATGATCTGAGAACATTCAGTTCTCCTTCAGTAGCGTGCCACTGCCACTCTCAAAGGGGAGGATTTCAGAGGAAGAAGGACATTCTAGTCCTGATGGCACTCAGAGAGCACATGGTGAACAAAACCAGGCAAGAAAAGACACTTTTCTTCCTCTAGACAAAAAGGAACGACATGCATCTAACCATTGTCATGGCCGTTTGGAATTACAGCCATTAAAAATGAGGCTTAATAATATCCTTGAAGGATATTTAATTTTGTGTGGAAGAGAATCCACTGAGATGTACAGACTGGTTTGATGGACACATTTCAGGAGACAGTCTCAGGCTCCTCTTGACTTGTTCTGGGCTTTTCATTAACCTCAGTGCAGCCATAAGGTCACACCTGGATGTCTGCAGCTCCAAGCAGTGGTTTTAGGAGCTGAGGATGCTCCCATCACATCCTTCCCCAACACACATCTGCTCAGAGGGAAGCCAAGAGGTGCTGCTTTAGAGGGGTCTTGGGAAAACCAGACTTCCTGGGGTGTGCTGAGGGATAGCACAAGAATAGCTGGGAAAAGAATCAGCACCCAGACATCCCTTGGAAATGAAGACTTTGGCTTCAAAAGCAATTTAATTTGGGAATGGGGATGGAGAAGGCTTTCCAGAAGAGGCACAGATCTGCATCTCAAGTGTAGACCTGAGTCTCATTCAGTAGCTGCTTAAATGGCCAGAACCTTCAGGAAGGATTAAAAAATAAACCTGTACATAAAATCCGTAAAAGTCAATCCATTTTGAGGCAGATGTGCTTTTTTTCCCCCTAAGCAATCAAGCATTTGGCAAAGTACCATCTCAAACCCCATGACTTCCAGGATTTCCATATTTCAGGATGCCTGGTGCCACCACACGCTGTATGTAGTTCTGCACCCAAACCTGTCCTCCTTAATCGATTATTTCCTTGATATTGGCACATTCATTCATTTTTAAAAGCTTCTTACCCCCTCGTACACCCACCACCGCCAACTGCTGCCTTTCACTTGGGGAAGTTGCTTTCCCTGCCTGCTGTTTGGTCAGGAAAGCTGTTTAGATCCACTCGCATGGCAGAGAAAGGACGAAGAGAAGATAAGATTGATAGGTGAGATGGGAGAAATGTCAATGCAGCCATTCTTGGGTTCAGACAGTGCCCTCCCATCCCAGACCCCTGGCTGTGCCGAGGTAAAAGCGGGAGCCTTACCGTGGGCTCCTCTCGTTGATGGTGTTGACTCCCTGCAGGTCTGAGAGTGGCGTCCGCGGGCTCTTCCGAGTGATACCTGAAGCAGCACATGGAAAGGATGTTTCCAGCTGGCTCATCCCCAACAGACAATTAGCAGAGCCATCCCCACAGACAATTAGCAGAGCCATAGCTGAGCCCTGACTCCGGCGCGGACGTGACCTGGCACAGCCGGGTGCCAGGGATGCCATCGCTCCCCAGTCCCACCTCCCTGCCAGAGTCAGCGCCCTTGTGAGTAACACTGTTTGCTCCAGCCTCTAATTCCCCTCCCACACATGCACAGGGTGTTCCAGGGACACGCTGTCCCTGGAACAGCAAACGGGGTAGGGAAAGAGCTGATGGGGGCAGCAGCCACCTGTGTTCTCCTTGTCCCAGAGATTCCCAAGCTTTCCACTGTGCATGGGATAACCCAGTTGCATGGGCAGAACACCTGGGCATAACTGGAGTGCTTGGAAAAATGGTCATTTATTCCTCAGACACTTCTGCCCTCCCTCCCTGCAAATATATGGACATGTGCAGCAAGTAGGAAATACTTAATATACTCTTTGACAAAGGCTTGATAGCCTACTTAACCTATACCTTTTGATACCTAGAATAATTTATTTGTAATAAAATATATCTAATAAAATGATATATTAAATAAAGTATCTGTTTTGTATTCAGCCAAGGAAGCTGCCACACATGGTTACAGTAGCAGCTGTTATCTTCCCCAAAGTGGAAATGTTTTGTAACCAAGCACTTAGGAAGACAGGAGACAATTTTTGTAGACAACAAAACACTTTTCAAGTCACTAAACCACAGAAATTCAAAGATCTGATAATATGGAGTTTGACAGGAAAACAGCTGAGCAATTTCATAACTGCCTTGAAACTGCTGCTGTGAGACAGGAAAAATCACAGCTCTCACCTCAGCATGGGGAAAATGTGTTTTATTCTATCTGAAGACGTCTGCAGTTGAAAAAAAAAGGGGGGGAAAAGCTTTCTAGAAAGAAAAAAATTATAAACTACGGTTTGTAGCAGGACAGGAGGAAGCAATGGCATATCCCCTCCTCCCCACATTTATAATTCCCCTGTTCCATGCAGCCCTGGTGCTGAGCTAAAAGGTGTCCTGGGGATCTCTTTACTCTGAAAGATGAACACAAAGCAAATATGCTGAGACCTGAGCCCGTCCTGCTGCTCTGAATCTCGAATTCCTCAGGAGAAGATTAACTCCTACCAAAGTCAACAGGGAACATCTCTTTAACCGGACATTTACTGCCCTCCTTGCCCCGCTGAGATGTGACAGCTCATCTTGGAGCTGGATGCTGGGAAGGAGATCCCTGAAAAGGCCTGCTTGGTTAAGATTTTGCATTTAAAGGTGCCCAAATTCTGGAAACGTGAGCAAAAGAAAATTCAGGAGTGTACTGCCCCAGGTGACCTTTGAACCCTCCCGTGCTCCAAGGCAGGACCAAATCACTCCTGCTGAGAAGGTTTGGCATCTCCAGCACTGGAGGTTTTTGGAAAGTGAGCCAGGTAATGCATCCAAGTGCTTAACAACGTCTTTTTGCCTTTTAAACCCTTTTTTTGGATACATTTCTTGTCCTAGGGGTGTTCTTTTATCTCTTTCGAGACTGGCATTTCTGTGCCCAAAGTTGCTGGTTTAGAGCACCAGAAACCCATTTGTAAAGAGGGAAAAAATTGGGAATAATCAGGAATCTGCTTAGAACATTGCATTAGCACTTTGTGCAGCTAGTTTTAGACTAAGAAAGCAGCTAGTATCTCTCTGGGTCTATTTTTAATATAGATTAAATGAATATATTTTAATATGCTTGGATGCTTCCCCATTAAGGCACAGACTTTTCTAGCCTAAAGCATTCCATGAAAAATGGGCTTTCATTGGTATTTCCAAGATTTTTTTAATCCATGCCCTTCTTTTCGGAGCAAAATCAATCTATCTTCCTTCCCTTTCCTGCACTCCCCACAAAAAAAAAAAAAAGAAAAGGCCTAAAACACCTTTCAACCCCACAAGTCCAGCTGAAGTGATGAAGACAAGGTGGTACCAAATTATTCCTATGTCCACACCTTGCATTGCTCGGGAAAAGGGAATTTCAGGCTTCCAGGTAACTGCTGCATCTAAACTGCATTGTGGTTCCACCAGCTCAGCACCTTAAGTGATTTATTGATTAATAAAGGTCACAGTACACAAACTGGGTTAAAGGGAATTGCTTTAGATAGACCAAAAATAAAGACTTTTCTACATTGTGCCATCACTTGGCTCTTTAAAGAAGGAATACAGCCAATAAAAGCTGTTGTGTTGATGTAGCCCCTTTTCTCGGAAATAAGGGGGATTTATTTTTATAACCAGAAGGTAAAAGGGTCTTAGATTTCAGCTGGTGAGTTGCACGAGGCCTTGAAAATTCTGTATAGCGAATAGGGGCCGTTAAATTGTAGAGACTGATACTCTGCAGGAAAGAACAACCTCTCACTCCCTTCATGCAGCTCAGACACAGCTTGATTTGGTTTACACTTCAGGCAAAACTCATTCTGATTTTTCAAGCATATTCCCTTTTCCGGAAGTGTTTCAGAAAGACGGACTGATTTGCCTGACTGGTCTTTGCCCTTGTTGAGAGGAGCTTTGGATAATCCCTGTCTACTCCCTATGGATGAACATCAACCAGCAGAGCTCCAGTCTTGAATCAGACGTGTCTAAACCAAGATCTTGCTCTGGAGGAACTGGTGGACTCCAAGGCACCAGGGAAGCAGCTGATGGCAAGGGAAGAAGGACCAGTTGGCTCCAGAAGCTGAATACCAAGGGACCTACAGAGAAATCTCAATAAACTCATCAAATCAATTCACTTTCTCTCTTTGTTCAGAACTAATTGCACAGTTCAAGACAAGGAGATGACCTTGGCTCCTCTCTCAAGGATGACATGGATGATTAACCTCATCTGACTTGTGGGAAAAGCCGAGTTCCTGGGGCCAAGCTCGCCTGCGGGGCCCAAAACCTGCTGGGTTCCGAAGTGGAACGTTACACAAGCCACAAGCCCACTCCAACCTGCCAAGGCTGGGAGCCCGGGGAAGCAGGAGCACACCCCGTGGGAAGATGGGAATGATCTCTGAATGCAGCACAGGAATTACTTGTTTGCCTGCTCAGATGCCAGTTCACAAACTATGGCAACTTTCTTGGATCCGCTCTTTGGATTTATCCTAAGAGAGCCCGAACTGTGTGGACTGGACTATATAAGCGAGGTTTTAAGGTGCTGAGCTCAACTTCCTGCTTCCCACTAAATTTAAGCTCTAAGTATCTCTTGAGTTGTATGCATTTCCTTCTTCCTACTTAAGGAACTGCAAACTAAATGCCCCAAACCTCCTATATTGCTGAGCCAGCTTAAAAATGAAAGTTAAATTGATTCATTAATTCCAAGTAAAATTAATCTACTGATAATCATCTTCCTTTCCAATAGTTCCTTAGTAGTATCAGTAAGGTGACTTGGCACAAAACCACTTAATAAAACCTAAAATCAAATAAAATTTAGTATCACTCCTTTATATTTTCTTATAGCAGTGCTGGGAACTTGTAGGGGAAAATAACACAGTTAAATGAAGAGTGAAAGCCTAAATTAAGACCTAAACCATCGCTGCTCCCCCAGCCCCACATGCTGCAGGAAGCACAAACATCTGACAAAAGGTTTCTAACAGGAAAACCACATTTGCGAAGATTTAACATGCACTTACTGTACTTACCGTGCTCAGCTCTGCAGAAAAAAAAAGTGGTTTGCACCTGCACCTAAATTTCAGGAAGTTTAAGGAAGTTGGCCTGAAGCTTTGCCCATGCAGAGCAGCTCTAGTTCTGTCAGCTTTAACAGACAATATGAAGGAAGAGAATAATGCTGGGAAAATGATGTATCTAAACATGAGAGCGCCATATATCTATTTAATATAAAAATAAAATAGAGTAGTGCACGCAAGAGCGTCCATGTTGTCATGCAGGATGAGTTTATTACATGACAGAGGAGTGAGGATGAAGAAATGGAGACCAAGTGCATCTTTACTCAACTCATTCAGTAAAACAACATTGACAGCGCCTCTGTTTTAAGTGAAAGCCCTGGGAGACAGTATTTTCACAAGCTAAAGATATTTTTGAAGTCCAGTGAAATCCAAATGACGTCAAATTCCAGCTACATCAGCCTTGTATCAGGAATATTCCTTATTAACGTCAGCAAGTAATTGGGAAAACCACCAACAAAATGATGCAAGATCTCAAGAGATGTGGGTTTGCTTTTAATTTGACTCTTCCAGCTCTGCCTAATCATTTCCCAATAGGCCCAAAACTGCTGTAGGCAGCTGGTTTGATCCTGGCAGGCTCCTCGGGCGCTGTTTTTTACCCTTACTACAAGGAATGCACCTGGTTTCCATTTCTGGACGTGTGAGTGTGGTATCAGAGGGGAGGGCGGGTGGTGGAGCCTTACTGTACTTCTCCTCCTTGCACCTCTGCAGGATCTCTAAGCTCCTCTGATGCACTGGGTGGTGGAGAAAGCTAAAACTATCCACACTTTTCAAAACCGCACATGGCACTGCATCATCATGCCCTTGGGAAGCCAAATAAAAACAAACAAACAAAAATGGAGATAAGAGAAAGATTATATAAGCAGAAGTCAGGAGCGGGGAAGGAACAAGCCCGAAGGAGCTCGAGGGTCGCGCGTTTTCCGTGCTCGACACAATTTAACTGCGGTTTCCTCCGCACAGCGCCGTGCCACGGGAGCAATGCGCTGGATCACATCCCAATCCTAATTATAATCCTCATTAGCCAGAGCATAATCACTTTATAATCAGTCTAAGATTATTTGGGCAAAAAGTAGATTATTAGATAAATCTTTACTTTTATTAACTTATTTTTAAAATGCTTTCTGTGCCTCTGCCCGCTGTTACCTGCAAATCCTTGCCCAGATGCTCTGTGACACCTGGAATTCTCATCTTGCGTCCCAGTGTTACATTTTGCTCAGATTTGGGCAATTAAAAGGAAAAATGTAAATTGCTTGCATTAAGCCCAGGTTCCATATTCCCTGAGGGCAGAGAACACAGTCTGGAGTTCAGCAGGATAGGCTGGAGCTGGAGGAAACCATCAGTGTGTGGCCAAGAGGATTTCTGATGGCCCAGCTGTGAGCACAGGGTGGAGGAGAGGTGACACCAGTGACAGTGCACCAACAGGCAGCAGCTCTCCATCGCCGCTGGCCAAGCCCAGGATGCGCCACGCTCCCATGAGGCACGGGGAGGTCACCACGGAGTCACCTTGTGCCAGCACGGATGGGAGCATTTCATACCAACATAGCAAACCACGGGAAAGGTCTGACCTGAACTTCCCACAGGAACACTGTCAAGGGGCATCTTCCTCACCTTAACACCAGTGAGACCCCAAACACCAGGTTTTTGGTTGCTGTCTCCTTTATTTGGCACATGGAGCATTTTTAATGGATTATTTTGGGGGCAGTGGTTTTTCTGGTGACCAGCTTCAGAAATACATCTGCAGAAACCAGTGGGATTATTTTAAAGCAGGAATTATTCAAGGAGCAATCCTCATTGGGCAAATCCAACTGCAGAGCCCATCGAGCGCAGGGACAGCCCTGGGACCATGAAACCTTCATCAGAGGAAGGATTTAGATCCAGCAAAACCGAATCTCCACAGCCTAGATTGTATGAACAGCACTGTTTTTTTCCATTTTTATGTTTTCACCAATGAAGAATTAAGAGGGTTTTGCATAATAAATGTGCATTGATGACACAACCAAAAAAATCAATCGGCCAAATTTCCTTCCTAAAAAGCTTGACAGTGTTCCTTTAATCCAAGTTCACTAACACGTAGGGTACAAATGTTCAAACATGTAGCTCTATTGGACCATTTCAATCCTCATTGATGAACTTAGTAATAAAAACAATTAAAAATCAAATTATTGAAGAATTCCACCCTTCAGCTAAGTGCAGCTTGCCCGATCCTGGCATCTTTCATTCGAGGAGTGTTGGCAGCACTGTAAGAAACATCGCTCAGGCAGAACACAAAGGTACCAAACAAAATTCACAGTGACACCACTTTACTGCTCTTCACCTTCAAGTTAACGAGGAGGATCACACAATCACCAAAAGCTGCACTATCAAGAGCACACAAAAGAAGAGTCCCCAAAGCCAGCCAGAAAAAATGCTGATTATCCTTCCAGAAGGATCTGCTTGGCATGGAGCAGACAGCCAAAAGGATGATGCGGAAAGAAAGCAGAACAAAATTTTGCAGAGCTGCTTACACATAGACCAGGGATTTTTCTGGGAAATCCCCATTGGGCATTGCAAGCATAAAAGCACGAGAGATCCAGCTGGGGTTCAGACAAAGAGTGCAAAGAGCCTTTAATTGAAAGAAGCACGTTTGGATATTTCCCTGCTCCCTCACTTCACCTGCCTGATGGATGGGGAAAGGACCTCAGAAACCAGGAATGGGCAGCACATCTTGAAAAAATATCTGTACAAATATTAAATGCATGCATGTGGATGAATGTATGAGAGAGGCTTTCCTTACCCTACCATCATTTTATCAGAAGCTCCATGTCTGTGGGCAGGTAGATGCTCACATCAGGTTAATTAACGCCATCAAGGTTTGATAAAAACCAAAATTAACTCAAGCTTGGGCTGTCTTTGGTTCTCTGCTTCTATCTATCAAGGTGGGAGGATTTTAGTGATACTTGATAACTCAGAAATGTTTTCTGCCATAGAGGCAAAGCATCAACTTGGGGCTTTTCTGCATTGTTTTGGAAAGAAGAAGGGACTTCAGCACCCGGCAGTGGATGCTTCATGCCACACCAGCCCATCCCACTGTCCTGGCACTGGTGAGCTTTCTGTCCACGTCCAGCTCTTCCACAGCTGCCTGCTTCGGGGATGGGATTTTGGAGCAGGGAGATGGCTGTGAGGTCACACCAGCAAAAACATGACGAAAACACTGCTACTGATCTCGCCCTGCTAAGTGTGACCTGGGCAAAGTCAGAATCCTGGAATGGTTTTGAGTTGGAAAGGACCTTAAAAATCATCCAGTCCCATCTCCTGCCACGGGCAGGGACACCTTCCACTGTCCCAGGTTGCTCCAAGCCCTGTCCAACCTGGATGGCCATGCTGGGACATGGTGGGTAGCTCTCCAAAGAGGGCAAGGACAGCTGAGTGATCCCAGCTCTGCCACTGCTTGCAGGCCACATTTTCCCCATGGATAAGGTGTATCTCAGTATGGAACTTGGATTTAGGTAATCTCCTCCCAGTAGTGATGCGTGTATAATGGAGACTTTCTCATGACTGCTTCTCAGTTTGGGGCACATAGAAGTTCAGGGTATAAATGATCTGAGGATTGTTGGGAAGTTTAAGACAAACCTTACCCTACTTTCTGAGGGTTTATTTGTTTTTAATTTGACTCAAAACCCAGAGGGTACAAAGCACAAAGCCATTGGAATACAGGCTAAAGGACATGGACAGATAAAGGAACAGCACCATGAAAAGGGTTAGAAATTCAACCATCACCATGTAGTAGTTCATTTTGGTATGGAAAGAGAAGGTGATGCAAGAATTGAGTCTCAGAATTGTCTCAACACCTCCTGGACTCATCCAATTATATATATATATCTATATCTATATATTGATATAGATATATATAGAGAGAGATACAAGCACGTTACTGCTACAAACTCTGGACTGAAAAGCAGGAGTGAGGAGACAAGCACGGCAATGAGCATGACCTATTGCCAGAGACACAGAAAGCGAAGCAGGGCTTGAAATCAGCTCTTCCCATGACTGAATGAATTTTTCTTATCTCCTGGATCAGCTCACTTGTGAGTTCAGCCTGCGGTTTGTGCAAGATGAAAATGCAAAGGTGGATTTTGGAAGCCACCTCTTTGGAGTGGACTTTCTCCCAATGTCAAACACCTTTGCCATCCACCTCTTCAGTTACTCTGTCCAAAAATGCTGCCTTGATGTGCCAGACAGACCCAGGGTCACAAGAACCAGCTTTTCTCCTACCCCGCAGCCAAGAGGTGTCAAAGGAAGAACCTCAAGGGCTGAAAGCTGATTTTCTGTGTCCTGGTCTTCTTGGGATTTACTCCCAAGGAAATTATTCTTTCTGCTTGAAGAGTTTCTATCCCTTCATTCCTTGTCCCAGGCACCCTGGCTCTCCACGATGCAAACCTCACTGATTACAAAATAATTCATGGTGCGGCCCCGCGCTTAATTTTAACCCAGCTGACATTTCCCCTGCTGAGGCTCTAATTCCATCATGGATTTCAAGCCCTCTTGTGCCCAGAAATGAACAGTAATAGCTTGTACCCATCTTCCCGAAATTGCTTTATGCAGAGAAATGGTTTAAAAGCACAGCCAGGTCTTGCCTGCCACAGCATGATGATGCACCATCACTTTCCTTTAATTTAATGCCCCCATGATCCGTGGTTCTGGATGACTGCAAAGCCATGAATTTTGCTAGACAAGAGACACGCTCTCCTGCAGCTGAAAGGGTGAACAGCTCGGAAAATGATAAGAAGATTTATTGCCTTTTCTTGTTTCCAGGTGTAACTAATGGCCCAAGAACTCTAAAAAGGATTCTCCTTTCTTGCTGGATAATTTGTATGTCTCTGTTTGAATGATTTGGGTTTTCCTATCCATGCATCCTACAAAAAGGAAAAATTAAAGCAGCAGTAAAATGAAAATATTTCCTTACGATGTGTTAAAATCCAAATGTACCTTTCAGCGTGACTTCTGCAAAAAATCTACCTGTTATTCTAACGACTTCTCTAATTGATTAAAAACTCCTAATAAGTCAGGCTAGTTAAAACAGTGCAATAACATATTAGACCTAAACTGCTGCTGGAAAACAGGCACCAGGAGCAGGTGATGGACACACATACCAGTTTTCTTCTCCACATATCGTTTTCCAGCCTCCCTAAACGCGACCATGGCCCTGAAAAAGGCCCTCAGGACAGCCCAGCGGAAAACAGCCACGGGATCAATGCCGATCATCCCGCAGATGAAGGCGTTCTTGCTGCTCCGCAGGAGAGCAACGATGTCCGGGCGCATGTGATCCGTGTTCTTCTCTCGGAAATCCTAGGGAAGGAGAAAGAGGAGGGAAGAAAAGAGGAAAATAAACAATATCCACAAGATACTGCAGGTAGGATCTTCCAGGTTATCCCTGGGCCAGCACAACTACTGAATCTGTTTATGTCTTTCTGTCCTGCTCCCATATCAGATGCCTCTTTACGACCATCATCTCTGATGCTTATCACGTGCATTTATTGCATCAGAAATATCAGGAGAGATTTGCGGCTGCAAATCCGAGGCTGTTTCTCACACAGGCTCATCTGCCCACCAGAATTCCTTCTGCTAATAACTGGCATGAATAGACACAGGGTCAACTTTGGAATTGCTCGTGTGGCATTCCAGGAAGTACCTGTGGCAGTGGAATTCTGAGACTTAAGCACACATAACCTGTATTAGAAGTGCCTCATGATGAGTAAAAGATTGGCTTTTCTACACAAACCAAGCCCAGAAAGGGCACCAGACACCCAATTCCAACTCGTTGTCGGGGCGTAGCACTGAAATCAGTGCCCATCCGTGAGTTCTTCCCAAAATGCCCAGGTGGAGGAGAACAGGAAAACCCAGTCTCCACCACCTTTTCATTTCACCAAACACTTATCTCCCCGACCCTCATATCTTCTCGAGCCAAGTCCTCTCCAAAATATCTCTGTGGAGCCTCTGGGGCTCTCCTTCCCCACCCCAGATGTAGATGAAAGCGGATTTAGATGAAAGCAGTTCTGGGGAACAGCTGGGTGACAGACCTTGACTCCGTACTTCACTTTGCCCGCGTAGTGTTTGATGATGAAAGCTGGCTCCATCACCGCCGGGAATTCAATGTAGGAGTTCCCTTCGTGTTGACGCTTGAATTTGTCCAGCAGTGTCTGGTTTGTGGCTTGAGGAAAACTGAGTGGAGAGAATGGAAAAGAAGAAGCCATGAACACAATGGGAAAACTTCTGCACTTCTTTCTTAGCCACAAAAGTGAAAAGGGAAACGTTTTGAACTTCAACCTCTGTGTCTGCTTGAGCAGAGAGTCTTGGTAAGAGAAAGCCAACCCTCCATCCTCCAGCTTCACGGGAATCTGCAGCATGGGGATGTCTTTCACAACTTTACTGAATTTAAATTGTTTTAGACCAATCCAGCGTCACTGGGAGAGCATCGTGGCTGGTCTGTGGTCAACGAGACAAATGGAGGAGAAACCTGCAGGCAATGGTGGGAGGACACCTCGTGCCCTGGGCCACGTGGACCTGAAGTGACCTCAGCAAAACACCCTGGCCTTTCCCTGCCTTTCACATGGAGGGAACTGGCACGAGCACCCAGTGGGAGAACTGTTCTGCTCCAAAGTGTCCACACCAAGGCAGCTCCAGAAGCCACACGTTCATCCAAAAACTTCTCCTCACACGGATGCAACAAAGGATGCAACTCTGAGTCCCTGCTGCCCATGAAACCCTGTGGAAGTGCAGCCCCTATGGAAGAGTGCCCTCACTTCCCTCCGGTTCAGTTTTTATCACTAAATTGATAAATCCCCTTTGTCTCTCATCCTCCTTTAACTCACGTGCTTGGGCTCAGCATCTTCACTTTGCCACACCCCAAGAGACAGGGAGAGAAACGAAGAGAGAAGCAAAGGAAACCTTTTCCCTTCCCTTTAAAGGAAGAAATTCTGGAAAGGAATTTTAATTATTATTTTTTAAGGCTTTCTGCTCAGCTGGCTGATTCTCCACGCTGTGTGTTGCCACCTCAAAAACAACACTAGAGACATCAACCAGCCCAGAGAGCTACTAGCACCTTTCTGGGAAGGCTGTTTGTATTCAGGAAACGGAAGGATTTTAACTGAAAACATTTTAACTGAAAATATTTTAACTGAAAAAACGAATCTCATTTCCAAAGCCGGCAGTTTCTTACTCACTTGCTTTCCTCATCCAGCAGATGGAGCAGCCCTGTTGGCTTCTTGCTGATCAGGTTGATGCAGCTGGAATTGTCTATGTAGTCAATGTTGTGCCAGCTAATTCCTTCTGCTCTATATTCCTCCTAAAAAAAAAAAAGCCCACAGATGACATAATGATGATTTGGTGCAAGCAAAAATAAACGACAAAATCCAAAAGATTTTGTGGTGGAAACTGAGGCACCGTTTACCAAAACAAGCATCTCTACTGCTAATATCCCATCAGGTTTTTCTGTGATGCCAAAGAAAAGGATAAAGAACCACTGCAACAACCTGAACCAAAGGGAACCACAGAGCATTTTACAATTTCAGGTGCACCAGATGTTTGTTCAGACACAGGGTGGCTGTGTGGGAGCCCAGGCTTACCTGGCACCCGTGGATTCCTATTTTCCTTTTCCTGGCTTGCTGCTAAATCACGGCACAGTTTGGGCTAGAAGAGATCTTAAAGCTCATCTTGTCCCACCCCCTGCCATGGCAGGGACACCTTCCACTATCCCAGGCTGCTCCAAGCCCTGTCCAGCCTGGCCTGGAACACTTCCAGGGATCCAGGGGCAGCTACCGCTGCTCTGGACAACGGGGGTGGCATTAACCAGGATAATCTCAAAGCTATGAATATGGAAAATAAACTCACTGTCTGCGTGTCTTGGGCAGGAACCCCACCATCTCCATG
Source organism: Pardalotus punctatus (assembly GCA_013400915.1). Lineage (NCBI taxonomy): Eukaryota > Metazoa > Chordata > Aves > Passeriformes > Pardalotidae > Pardalotus > Pardalotus punctatus. Next base: position 93,407 of record VZTX01031048.1, on the reverse strand, counting down.
GCGAGCTGCAGCCGCTCAAAGTCGTGCTTNATGTTGGACCCCGGGGCTGGAGGCAGCTCTGCAGGTGGGGTCTCACCTGAGAGGGGCAGATTCTCCTCTTTGCCACGCTTGGGGATCTGGGGGGTTTTGTGGTTCCCAGCACATAAGGCTGGGGAGTGTGGAACCTCCCACCCATCAAAGTGTCACACAATTTGCATCAATTAATATTTAGTATTCAGCTGCAGGAAGGAAATGGTGATACATCATACTCATTACACAGAAAAAGCAGAGAACCTCCCTTTCCTGCTTCCCTGCGCTCTGCTCTTCCATACCTCCCGCTATTAATGGCTGGTACTCTACAGACTAACAAAGAGACCTCCAGCTACACAAAGCCACTGCTCCAGGACCAGCAGAACCACCTCCCTCTACAGCAAAGTGAGGATCTGCCCCCAAATTCAAGCTGAGGCAAAAAAAAGCTATTTATTTTCCACCAAAACAGCTCTAACCCCTGCTCTCCTATGAAGGTTATCTCGTCCGAGACAGATTTCCAACTGGACTGCTTCAAGAAGTCTTATGCAGAAATTATTTTAGAGCATCTGGATGAAAGTAGAGTTTAAAAATGGTAATTTCTATCATATATTGGAAGACTTGTGACTCACTGTCTAAACAGAGATATTGGAACACGCACCTTACTCCATGTGTTGGACCAAGTCCTACTGATCCAGCTGCATTTTTACTTCTCTATCACAGGACATTTTGATGGCAGAATTGAAGAACAAAGGAAACAAGCCTCAAAATCTTAATATGATACATCTTTCTAACAGTCAGATTCATTATTATTGCTGCCTCTGCCTCTCTTTTTAATCTGAGCAGACAACTTTAAAAAAAGTACGTCCATCCAGGACTCCTCATCCAAAATTAACATGAACTCTACAGATATTCTTAGAATTAAGGAGCTTGAAGAGCTTTGAGATATTTCACAAGGAAATTTTTGCCAAAACAACCCCTACAAGGTCCTGAATTCAGTATTGGAAACATTGAATAACCTTACACCAACAATACAGACTTGTGTGCTGCCTTAAAAGTTTTTAACTTCCTTAAAGCCTTTTGGGTCCAAAATATACAACATCCCATTGGGAAAAAAAATCCTGAAAATAACGAATGACTCCGCATTATGAATTTTGTTTGCTCTTTTCATTTTTTAATCTTTTTCTTTCGGTTCTTGCTGAGCAACCAAGACACAGCAGAACCTCACAACATTTCCAAGTCCCTGCTGAACTACAGGCAATCAAAAGTCATAGATTTTATTAAAACTTGTGGCATTTTCAGTGCAAGCCAGGGAGAACTCTCTACCCAGCAATTGCAGGCTGCGTGTTTTGGAGCAGGCATGAGCTTCTCCCTAGGGATTTCCTGAGAGTGACTGGAAGTCAGCACCATCCATCAACTGCCTGCTTCTGACAGCCCCTTAATGGAGTGCAGGGTCCATCAGGCCCGGCTTTGCCAGCTCAAGACTGGTCAGGAGCATGTGGAGAGCAATAAAACCTTGGTGTGATGAGCCAAGAGCAGCATTATTTCAGTGGTGATGGGTGGGTGACTTCTATATTTATTATCACGACTCCTTGTTGAATTACTTGTTGGGGGTGTTACATTTTTTGCCCACCCAAAACCCCCTCAATTATTCAGAGTTTTGAGCCTCCACACATCTAAATGGGGCACAAACTGTAGCTCTGCTCTAGAAGGCCTCTAGACATCCGTAATTCCTCGTGGGACATTCAGCAGCTGCACGGCAAATGTGCTGTGAAATTCTTCTGACCACATTAAAAACCTGTACTGCTCCTGAGATCGGTGCAAAAGCACTAATTAGCAATTCCAGATATGGAGTTTTTTGAAACAGTCCAGTAAATGACCATAAAAGACCAGAGTTCAAGGGCTCATTTTCAGCTGTTCCACAGACCTGATGGTCAGTCACCACGTCCCTCCTGGCCTCGCTTCCTTCAGCTGCAGGATTTTGGCCAATTCTCCCTCCTCTGCTGCTTTTTCCTCTGGGCTGGGTCAGAAACACTCACTCCCAGGCTCTGGGGTTGTTCCCTCCCTTCCATCCCCAACACAGCCTCTTCCCACTCTGGCCAAATGAGAAGAGGGATTCAAGTCCTCAACGAACAACCTTTTCCACAATAATTCAGAGATTTGCTCTCTTTTCAAGACAGGCAGCAGGAACCATTCCAGAGAAACTGCTCCAAAGCTTAAATGGAAATAAATTCTCCTTATTCCTTTTTTCCTAGCATTTTTCCAGTTCTTGGTTTGGTTGCCTTCAGGAACTCAGCTCAGGAGATACAAATACGGGCTTGGGATGGCCTGATGTAATTTCTGGGGTGTGTGCAGGTCTGCAGAACACCCCGGAGATTGTCCACAGAAAGGCAGAAGCTTTAGGATAAAATCACTGCTGTCCATTAAACAATTAAATTGCAGTTGTTAATATTCCACATGATTCCTATATATTCATCTTCTAACGATCATCCTCCTGCAGAATTCAGGAGATATCCTTAAAAGCCATCTCCAAAATATTCCTTCACTTCTGAGTATGACAACAAAGCCTCTGCCATCCTTTGATGGCGGCAGGGTCCTGGAGCACTGGAATATTAAGGAATTCCATTCAAACAACATGAGGTTTTCATTTAACAAGACAAGGACAGCATGAAACACTTTCAGTCCATCCAAAAAAAAACCCCTCAAGCTGGAGGTTGATTAAAAATCAGCTTAAATTTATACCTTGATTTAAAACTAAGTTATGTTTAGGGGCAAATACAAATATCCTATTCCTTGAAGACCATCTTTACATTAAGAACCAGATCGTTGACATTACCACTATCTGCAAAAGTTTTAGTGCAGTGAAGTCCAGAGAGCCCCAGTTTTGGCACCCTCACTCCCAATAAAAACATGAGGATTCACTCCTCCCATCCCTGGATACCTGAAAGCTGGTCTGCTGGAAGGTGGAATAATGCAAGTTCACTGGAGAGAAGAGCACTGAGCTCCCAGGCTTGGCAAAAGAAATGGAGCCAAGAACTAAAAAAAAGACATTTGGGGTTTTTTAGAGTTCAGCAGCTCCATATTTTCATTTCATTATTGGGTGAGATGCTACAGATTGCTCTCCAGATGACCTGTATGGACTCCACGAGGAGATTCCCACTTCCCAAGTGGGAATTCAGAAACAGCTTTGCTGCTCTGAGCATGGAGAGACACATTGGCATTACGTCAGTGTGGGGTCACTGGAGAGATCTGAAGAAAATCCAATTTATGATGTTCAAATATATTAAAAAAAGATAGAAAACGGGGATGCAGAATTTGAAATGCACATGGAATACGAAGTTTAATCTTTACTCTCACACAGTGTTACCCCAGGCAAAGCAGCATGTAAAATTTGGGGTACCAAACAAACAGAATGGGGCAGAACATCCAACATTTCAAAGAAAAATTAGAGGAACTCTAGGAAAGGGAGAGCTGTTAAAGCCCTTTTAAAGAGAAACCCTGACTGCCTACACTGATCCAGACTGTGAATGCTGCCCATGGCACAGAATAATGAGTTTAAAATTAAAATACACATGCTGAGCATCAGGAAAACCTTCCCAACTGCGCTGCAAGGCCTGATAGAACCCCTCCTGCTAGGAACAGAAAAATCCTGTAATTTTATAGTTGGAGGTGTTGAGAACCAAGTCCTATTACCTTTACAGGAGCATTGGACCAGTTCTGATATGAGGACTTTATTTCAGTGCTAAACCAAAAACACCCTAATCCAGGATGGAATTAAAGATTTCTTTATCCTGAGCAGGAGAAAACACTCACAAGCTGAACAAAATCTTGGAGATGCCGGAAAATGTCTTCACACATCCACAAATGATCATCAATTACTCCATATCCAGCCACAGCCATCAGTAAATAACCCACAATTTGGGGGTTTACATCAGTAAAAAAGCACAATTTGGGGAGAAAACATTAAATACGATTTTTAAACTCACACTTCTCTGGATATGATATCTAACTGTGATAAATACGTTATCTAAATAAGATATCCAAACTCTCTTTAGAGTGTCAGGCTCCCTGGGGGCTGTTGCTCCCCAGAATCACATGGCAAAATTCAAAAGTGACTGGAGGGAGGGACCAGGGGTTTGAAAAACTTCAGAGAAGAGTAAATGCGGAGGAGAAATGAAACGGGATAAAAATGTGAAATGAAAGTCATAACAAACTCCCCATCTGTCTAAAAGCACAAAACTCAGGGTTTAGGAAATGAATATCAAAAGGTGGTGAAAAATCCCACCTAAAGATAAAGGTTTTGCCACGATAGATGAAATTTGTTGCCCTATCATGGGATATCAAAGATACAAATTTTCCCATGATTTCAAGAGGTCTGGAGGGCTTTGGGCATCCATCCACACATCCTGCAAGCCAAAAGCCCTGAAAATCCCTCAGTGTTTCAGTGCCCTGCAGGCAGATGTCTTATCCCCCTGGGATATTGCCATTAGTCACAGTGAGAACTGAGAACCAGCCCCAGAAATAACATTTAAAAACCCCAAGAGCAGCAGAAACCCCCACCAGCTCATTCACCTCCGCCCAGGCAGGGCTAGACCAGATCCAGGAGTTTATCTACTCCAGCCTTTCCTTAGTAAGGCATAGGAAAACCTTGTTTACACAATGCAAATTCCCAAATTAAAGTGCGAAATCAACTGAAAAATCCCTTTCCCCAGCGTAACTCCACGTGGGAACATTTCCCATCGTGCTCCCGTCATAAAAACTCATGCAATCCAAAGCCATACGATCAACAGGCAGCTACTTTGGGATGTCTAAATGTATATATTTGGCATAAAAGTTCCCGACTAAACAGAAGGGTGTGAAATTCCTCTCTTCTTGCCTCGAACACCATCTGCTTCAGCTTCAGGCAGCGTTTGTGAAGTGAGAAACTGGGAACTAACCCCCCTTCCACATCTCTCTCCATTCCTAGCTGAATTCCCCATCTTAAAATAATCCCAAAATATTTTTGTATCATATAGTATGTTCAAAAGGATCGTTGTTACGTGAAAACTTAAAGGAGCTAAACATCATAAAAGCTCTTTTCTGGATATGTCTGGACACATTTGCATCTTAAAATCCAGCCTAGGGAGCTTGGGAAAACTTGCCCACAGCTGGAAATGGCATCAAGGTGTGGGGGATTCTCTCCATAAGGAATTCCATCCAGGAATGAACCCATCCCGTGGAGGATTCATTGCTTGTTGAGCAAATGGGCACTGTAAACCAGGCCCAGCAGAATCATCCCAGCATAAACTGATGATTAAAATGAGTTTGATACGATAAATCCATGGGAAAACATCATTATTGGAAAGTTCCTGAACAAGTGACACCAGCGCCTGGTCTTTGGTCTGCTTGTGCTGCAGACGGGGCGGATGCCTCGAGTTCCCCACATCCCTCCAGGAGAAGATGCCGAGGCTTTCATTTAGGAATGAGGAGTTTTATGTTTGCTCTCAATTTCAGTAGAAAATTAATTTATAGATGCAGCCATATATATAGATACAGATATAATATATATAACACATGTATTTTTAACTATGTGCCCACAGACACAACAAATGTAAATACTTCACCGCATTCTCTAGGAATACACAATCTATAAACAGGTTTTTTGGGCCCCCTCTGTCCACGATAACAAGGAACAGTGCAGGGCACCTGATGAGCCTTCCCTTGGTTCAAGGGTCTCCTTAAGATGGTCTCCTTCCAAGTGACTGGTTCAGCAGCTCCTCAGCGAATGCCAAGTGAGTTTGGTTTTATTCTGAGGCTGACGCTTCACCCACCGATAACCTCCCCCTGCTGTACATCGGCAGATTTGAATTTACTGGAATTTGGACTGTCTCTCGTGAAAGCGTTTTAAACCAGCAGGTTCAGCCCAGGAAACCATATACCAGCTCCTCATCAGCCATCTCTGAGCTCCAGTGGCAACAGGGTTTCAATCATAAATTGTATTTTGCTCTCAAAATGGGCAGGATTGGGTTTGCATGGTTCATCTGGCAGTGCACACATTGCCGTGATCCCATGGGCTCCCAAGCTGCCCCTACACAGCCAGGAGAAGCGCAAGCCTGACATTGCTGCTGATCTGCTGGCGGATCAATTCCTTTAATTTCTCGCCATCAAAATTAAAGAGGAAAAGAAATATCTGTATCTGCATCTCTCAACACCTTGTCAGATGGATCAGAATAAAGGAGATGTGAAGGGAGCTCCACAGTGGTCATGGTGAGCACCAGGCTGGTCTGTGAGGCTGAACATCTCCCGTTTCCAGTCCCACTCCACACTTGTGTCAATTAACACACTTACTCCTGATTCCAGCCCTGCCACAACAGGACAATTTTTAGGTCAGCTGAAGTATTTTAGAGGCTTTTAGAGGTTTCTCGCTCATCGTCTTACTTAAGAGGAGAGGTCACATTGCCCAACTCTGTCCTATAGAAATCCACCAGCAGAAACCCAGAATGGTTGGGCTGGAAGGGACCTTGAAGATCTTCTGATTCCAAGATCTCCTTGTGGACACTTTCCACTATCCCAGGTTGCTCCAAGCCCCGTCCAACCCGGCCTTGGACACTTTCCAGGGATGGGGCAGCCACAGCTTCTCTGGGCACCCTGTGCCACGGCCTCCCCACCTTCACAGGAAGAGCTTCTTCCCAGTATCACATCTGTCCCTGGCAGTTCAAGGGCTGTCCTCTGGCAGTGGGAAGCCATTCCCCCCTTGTGGGAAGCCATTCCCCCTTGTCCTGGCACTCCAACCCCCTTTTGTACCATGAATAAATTAAAATTGGTAAACCTGGCAGTCTGTGCATTTATCTAGCCAATATGTCTGAGTAGGAACCACATTCAGCAGAAAACATCACCTAACTGGAAAAAGGAAGGAACCAGCTCAGAGGAGAGGAAAAAAGCTCAAGAGATCAGTGACTTGGGAGAGGGATAAGGGCACTGGGAGCAAGGCACCTGTGCCTTGGAGAGTTACAACAAGGAGCACGGGATGAGGGATGGCCTTGGCAGATACAGCACCAGGATTCAATTAAGAGTCAGGAAATTCCATATGGGGAGAGTTGCAACTGGATGATCTTTCAGGTCTCCTCCAACTCAAAGGTACGTAGCAGACTATATATAAATAATAGAACAGATTGGGATATATCTTAATGCATGTTATACATTATATATTATATTTACATATAATGACTGCTCATCATCTGGAGAAACCCAGAAATAAGTGGGTGGCAAATGAAGCCCCCTCAGACCCAGTCCCAGCCATGAAACATCCATGGACTCAAGGATGCTGGAAGGACCTGAGACAAAGCTTTGGGGGACTGACAATGGATCCCAGAATCCCTGAGCTTGGAAAACCCTCCCAAACCGTTGAGTCCAAGCTGTGCCCGATGCCCACCTTGTCCCCAGCCCAGAGCACCGAGTGCCACCTCCAGCCCTTCCTTGGACACCCCCAGGGATGGGGACTCCACCACCGCCCTGGGCAGCCCCTTCCAATGCCTGACCACCCTTTCCAGGAAGAAATTCCTCCTGACGTCCAACCTGAACCTGCACAGCTCTGACCGGAGTTGTCTTCCATTTCACTCGTGTGGTTTGAAATCTCCCTACCCTGCAGATACCATTTAAACAGCTCTCGGCATCCTGATTTTTATTAGTATGATTTATGCGCTCTAAGCATCCTCCTCTTCCCCCAAACGCGAGTTGCATTCGATGGCATCCTGCCAAATAATAAATCAATAACTTGTGCAGCTTGTTCCTTCTCCACGGGTCATGTGGCGCGCAGCTGACGGCAGCAATTCTCGGAGGGCAGCCGCTCTCCCATCTCCAAGCAAAACAGAAATTTGAACTGAGCCTCCCAGGCCTCAATGGTTGACTTCTGATGGTTGGCTTTTGTCTTCAGAGGCAATAAACAGATGTTAACGCCTAACCAGTGATGAGATACAGAAGAAACCCTGGCTGGAAGGAAGGGAAGAGTGTTCCAAGCAGTAGGGAGAAAGACCCTTTTTAATAATTTAAATTTAAATATTTTAGATCGATGCTTTTTAAAATTAATTCACTCCCACTGTGATGAACGAACTGTTGTAAAGTTCACAGAACCACAGAATCATCAAGGCTGGAAAACTTCAGTGATTAAACTCACTCTTATTTAAATATGTTACCTAAACATGGTAAATATGATATTTAAGTAAGATATCTAAACTCATTTTGGAGCGCCATGTTCCCTGTTGCTCCTCTAAATCATGAGGTGAAATTCCGAGGTGGTTGGAGGGAGTGACCAGACCTCCAAAACCATCAAATCACACCTTCAACCAAACTCCACCGTGATTTAGTCCGGGCTGTCGGATTTCTCCACCTATTGCACAGGACCAGCAAACCCTATAGACCTCCCTAAATATTTATGGAGCTTTGGATGGCTGAGCAAACATTCCATAGGATGCATTATCCTGATGAAATTCAGCTTTTCAATCTGAGCAGGATGATATCTGCTGGCTGGGACATCAAGCTCACCAGGGACCCCACCAGAAAATAGACATCAGTGAGCACCTGAGCTCCTGCCAGCTGATTGTGCTCCAAATTATGTATTTTCTTCAGCCTCAACCTTGGTTATTTATCGATTTTTTTGAACAATAAGAACATGTCTTTGAAATTGAGGTTTGGTGGGTAAATAAAAGCTGGAAAATGAGGTGGAAAAGAACCTAAATAGCAGAGGATGGAAACTCCAAGGTTAGTCCTCAACCTTTGCAAATCATCAGCTGAAACAGGGAAAGGTGGGTGAGGTGGGGAGAACCAGATGAGCCCCAGCAGGGAGAGGGGAAGATCAGTGAGGACAAAGATGGGAGAATGGGATACATGAAGAAATAAAAACTTGTACTCCTGGCTCTTAAATGGCCAAAGACCTGGAAACTTGGAGGAAATGCAGATCATGGGTGGTATGGTACTGGTGACCTCCAAACCCCATCTTCATCCCCAGCAACTATTTAGTGCAACGCCCTTAAAAAAAAAACAAAAAAAAAACAACAAAAGGCAGGGTGCGATGCAAAAAACCACTCTTTTCCTATCCCAGAAGCACCTCGGTGTTCTCTGATTTTCAGGGCAGCTCTGGGCTTATCTGCTCTGCACAGGAGGCCACTTGGTGAGGGCACAGGGATGGAGCAGGGCCGGGGAACTGAGAATCACTGCCGAGGAGATGCTCTGACAGCATCCAGAGAGTCCAGAAGTGACAGGGACATGTCACCTGAAGCCACCAGCCCGAGGGAGGGATGGTGAAGGACTCCCCACCCTCGTGCTGCCCAGAGCAAGCTCCACATGAGGCAGCAGCTGAAGCCACCAGCCCCTGACCCAATGTCCCCCCAGGAACCTGCGAGGACACGGGGAGGAGAAAACCACGTTGGCTCCGTGACGGGGCAAGGTCACAACTCCTGCCATAGCCACATTTCTACATTAATAAATGGCTTGTCATTAATCCGAATCCAAGAGCAGACCAGGATTTATAAGGTCTTCACCTTTATCCCACAGTCAGCTCCAAGGCTGCTCCTGCAAAGGCCTTGGCAGCCCCTTGGTCACAGCACAAGAGCTGTTGTATTTTTGGGAAGCACCAGGCTGAAGCCTGAGGATGCCTCGGTGGTTGTTTGCAAACCACTGGAAATAGAGTCATCTTCAGACAGAAGGTTTAAAAAAAAGATTCACCAGACATTGTATTAGATTTCATTGTGAAAAAAAGAGAATAAATGTTAAAGTAATCCCATGGCTCTCCTAGAGGACTGGGGTGGGATTTTTGGTTTCCATAACGTCAGCAGCATGTCAGGACAACAATTCCATCATGGCTAAATGCTGCTCTGGCAGACAAATTCTATTAGGATTTCAAGAAACATCATGAGTGTTTAAATTTGTCTTTTTTTTTTTTTTTAGCAGAAGCATCCAAGTATCTCAGCAATCTCTCTTCAGCCTCCTGCAAGCTTTGGAGAGCCAAGAAGGATTCAGAGGAGGTTCTATCCACTTCAGGTCCCCATCACCAAGACATCAAAGAAACCATTATAAAGCCACAAATACCTCAGATGAATACACATTTCAAAGTAACAGAACTACTCTGCTGTCTAGAAACACAAAATTAAGTCCCCGGCCTTCATCTGTAGACTTGTGACTATCATTAAACAGCCAGCTGATCTTTCGGCCAGTGAGGAGGGAAGGAAATTCTGAAGACCCAAGATCTGAATACGCATTTTCAAGTTTTCTTTCCATCGAATCCACTCTTCCACACACAGCTGGAATTCCAGGGGAAGTAAATGGTTAAACCATCCAATTAATTCACCCAAGAATCAGCGCTCGTGCAGCTGCATGGCTTATTTGTATTTATAGACTCAAACTATGCCAAAATGCCAGAATTTTCCAGCAGCAGAGCTTGCAGTGCTCCAGCCAGGATCCAGGAGGATGACATGCTCTGGCATTAAGAACTGGAACAGACCCTTTGCAGTTTGATGGCTCCGCAACTGCTCCTCGTATCCATACAGCAAACACCGACTCCAGCGACTTCACGTGCTTGACAGATTTCCAGGAGAAAGCTAATTAGCTCCGAAGCTGTTCCAAGAAGAATTATGGATCACTGCACTCAGGACCTCTGTGCATCCCCCAGGCTTGGGGGGAGCACTGACCGGCTAAGAAATCCCAGCCCAATAACAGGAATTCCCTCATGGATGACGGCATCTTGGAGAAGGCTGCCGAAACCCCACCTCACTGAGCAATCATTTGTCTCTGGCTTCTGGAAGGGTCCTCCCTCCCCGAGTCTTCTAGGAAGTGTATGATAATGTTTAGAAAAATTACAGCTGGTTTGGCTTTGCAATAGTATCAAAGTTTGTATTTTTATGGTGGATAATGGGAAAATAAACCTGTCCCTAGAAATAGATAGGTTTTCCTGTTCTTGGAGCATCTACTGAGTAGGGTGCATGCACATACAAAGGCCACTTAAAAAACGGAAATTAAATGGATTCGAGCAACTCTGTTCCACCTAACTGCCCAAAACCAAAGAGATTTAACAGAAACCATCAAATTCATGAGCAAACATTCCCCAAGTGACCCACCCAGGGATATATTACTTGTTTTTGAACATCTTCATATTCAAGGCAACTTTTGCTTCTTAATTTTCCAATCTCTGATAACACTGGAAAGGCCCTAAATGAAACCATCGGCATTTTTGGGAAGGGCTGGGTTAATTCTGTAATGCTGATAAGGAGGGTACCCCTTGGCCTCCCCCAAGAAGGATTTCACCAGAAGGGAGGACATGCAGACCAGCACATCAAAGAAAAAGGCATTTTGAAGGTATCTAACAAATTTCCTGTATTATACAACCCAATAATAGTCGTTCATCCATGAAACAACACATACTTTCAGTTTTCTCGTCCTGCTTGTTGGTGGATGCAGAACCTCCTCCCACCAATGGAGAACCTCCTCCCATCAATCTAAATCATCTTGTGTATGTTACCTGCCGGATTGCAGCCTGTATTTTTGTTCTCTCTCTTAAGTGCATTAATTGGAGGCTGCAAAGCAACACCCTGTCTTAACAAACCTAAAGCAAAGCTGAAAGTTCAGCCTTTCCTAATCGGCCAGGGCTATCAAAGGTTTCAACGCTCTCAAGCCTGACCTTGGAGAATGCATGAGAGTGACATTTCCCCTCCCCCCCACCAATCAACAGTGGAAAGCAAAAAAACACTGAAAGATTGGGGTGGCTTTTTCACTAGATACCAAAAAATAACTTCAATGTGATATTAAATGACACAGCAGCAAGTCCAGGCAAAGGCAAGGAAGGAATTGCTCATGGATGAGCCTTCTGAGCACGTATCAAGGAGACAAGAGAGCAATGGTTAAGGTATTCATGACGTTTTTGGAACCCAAAATGTTTATTTTAAACCAGCAAATGTCTGGCTGGATTTTATTCTACAGGTGGCAGATCGTCATATGGTCAATTAGAAGTTAAATTCGAATAATTCAGTGTACACCCCTTAAGAAAACAGAATTAATGGGACAATTTAAGAACTTCATCAGGGCCACAAAATCATGTCAACACTCACTGGCATCAGAGAGTAAATATTTCCAGACATACCTGTTCCAGTTTAAAGATGTGTTGGTTAAAGTAGTGTTGCAAGCGCTCATTGGCAAAGTTAATGCAGAATTGTTCAAAACTATTGTTTTCATAGTCTTCAAACCCAAAAATATCAAGTACTCCAATGGATAAAGTCTGCAAGAAAAGTAAGAGTGAGGATTAGAATAAAATAACATAAAGCGGATCATTTGTACACAGTACATAATCAAAAGCATACAGGCAGAATTAAATATACTTAATAGCAGGAATTTTACTGGAATTGTTGATACTGTGCCATCTGGAAGACTTCCCCAAATCAGAAAGACAGCACGTAACTTTAGATATCTGGACAGAAGGGCTTGTTCGAAGAGAAAAGCCCTTTGAGAGGTGAGGTTTTTCTTATGCACAAAAAAATGGCCATCTCTGAAAAAACCTGAGCCCCATTCCGAGTTTTCTGTTGGATTTAGAGTATTGATCTTTAGAGGGGAAAAATGGGGAGAGGCTTGGGAAACAAAGGCTTGCACCGTGAACACAACCCACAAGAACACGCCTCCAAGGTGAGTGCAGCATCCGAGCAAACTAAAATAGCGCCACAAACAAAGCATCCACCTTGTTTGTCAGATGGATCAGATGACGGACGGATGTTTGGGAGCACCGAGTCGCTCCTGCCTCCCCAAAGGGGGGAATTAACACAAAAATAATGCTGCTGCTGGAAAAGGGAGTCCAAAGCCCTGACTAACATTCAGCCCTAACTGCTGTCCCAGACCTGCCCACGGGATCTTCCCCTGTGACACCTGGCTGTGTCCACACGGCTCTTCTGCGCTCCAGCACCTTTTCCCACCAGCTCCCGCCTGTTTGGGATGAGGGATATGGAGAGGCGCCTCTGTGCTTCTTTAGTTCATGGGCAGAAGAGGTGTAAAGAGGAACCCATCCCATTTTTTTGGAACCCATTGGCACTATGATCCCTTACATCCTTTCGGGCCAACTTCTACAAGTTCACAATAGTGAGGTTTTTTCTTTTACTAAACCCTTAACCTGTAATACAAATGGCACGATTTGGTGAGTTACAGTTCTAAATCATCTTTTTTCCCATCACTTTGACGACTTTGTGAACCTTATCCATATCCCACTCCAGGCTTTTCCCCAAATTGAAGAGCCAAAGCCTGTTTGGTCTCTAATCCACGATGACCCCTTGAGATGCTCATCAAGATGTGAGTGCACCGAGGTTTCCTATGCTGGCAAAGCAAGGCCAACACTGCTGTGAATTCCCAGTTTGCTTTGCATCCTCTTGGCCCCCTCCTCTCTCCACAACCAATCCCACTCCCCCAACACCAGCCAGGCAAGGGGAGGCAGTGGACCCCTGGCCAGGCATTTGTTGGTCCACAAGGGAGCACAACCCATCACCTCCTGGCTCAGACTGGGCTTCCTGCCCTTGATGGGAGTAGAAATGTGGAAGTGTAGGTACTGGCTTTCATAAAACGTGAGCCTTCTGCCTGTCAGATGGATTGGGGAAACCCAGAGAAGAGGGACATGGGGATGTGCCAGCAGATAAACCTCATCCACAGAGGGAGCCAGGGCAAAAGCAAGCTCAAGACACAATTTCTGCTGCAGCTTCCATGCATGAACATGACTGTTGTGTTAAACATCTAATGAATAATGAGTTATAAATAAAACTCGGACTAGGCACGCCCAACAAGGCCGTTGTCATCAGAAAAGGAGTGAAAGCCCACGAAGAGCTCCACCAGGAATTCATTAGAGCACCATGCTCTGGGGTCCAACCAACACAAATACTCCATTCACCTGTTACAATTAATTAAATAAATTAATAAGAGAGGTAAAAGCATTAGCACTGGTCAAATGAGCCAAACCTCAAGTAGGGAAGAGAAACACCCCCTCCCCTCCACCTCAAAGGACCTGAGAGCTGCCAGGTGCCCTGGTTTTAGTTTTATTGGTGTTATCTGCACTCTGGATTTTCTAAGACTTCCTTGCTAAAACCGGCTTAACTCCACTGCCAGGGATATAAACCAGACTGTCCATAAGCCTCTCCATGCTGCCTTTTGTCCGTTTTCAACAGATCACATAATGTGGGCGGAAAATATTCCTTCTGTGCCTGACGCCTGACCAGGGAACCACCCACGGCTGGAGCAGGCATGGCTGCCGTGGGCAGCGCGGCCACTCGGCTGTGAGTTGGAGCTTTGTTATGATCCGGACCTTGGCCGCTGGGACGAGTGAAAACACAACAACAAAGGCATTTAAGCACAAAGATAAGTCTCTAACCCATTTTCCCAAGGGCACTTGGCTACTTCATCCTTTCTCCAGGCTTTTCTCCCTGTTCCAGGGCCAGGCAGACTCTACCTCCCTGATGCCACGACAAGGACGAAGGCCTTTGGCCACTTTCCCAGAAGTTTGCATCACTTGGCGAAACACCCATGAGAAACAGCCCTTTGACCAGAAGATGGAAATTGGGAACCACTGGACCAAGGACTGAGCCTGGCAGAGGAATTCGCTCTCACCCACTGCTTCCCAAGGTCCGGCATCTCCTCCTGTTTGTCCCAAGGGATGTGGCAACCCTTTTGGTCACAGCTACGTTCATTAACAGGGCAGAAATCTACCTCATCTCTTTTTCAAACGCATCTCAGTACGAATTCTTCTTTAACTCTCTGTATAATTTACAGGTCATATTTTATCTACATTATCCACAGAAAAACTGATGATGGAAACAGGACAAAGTGACTTTTTCTTATCTCACTTCACATCACCCTTGCAAATCCTGACCCCAACTACCCCACTGCTGTTCAAACTCATCCCTACAATTCACAAGAGCTCCCTAAAATTCCCTTACATAAAAGTCTATTCCACCACATACGAACAAGACCTGAAGATAAAATGTTCACATTTCCAGAATATTCATGGATTTACTGACACCGGCTCTCACAAGCATGGCATTGATGCTCTGTGGAAATAGTTAAGACCCTGCCATGAGGGAAGACTTTAAGCTGAACAAGGTTTTTAAGCTCTCACAAACTTAATTTAATATGAAATAACTGAGCACAAAAACCTCTCCCTTTTTTCCAGTCCTGGTTCGTTTACTGCATTGAAACTGCTACCAAATTTATTTCAGTGTGGGCATGGAAATATATTTATAAAGCAAAACAGAAGAGTTATATAGAGTAAAAAATAGCCATGTCCTTATAAAACAATCCTATTAAAACACTAGATTTTAAAGCTGTATTTTTATATTTTTTTTTTCTGATACCCCAAATTAAGCATGCACAGAACTATAAAAATTAGCTGTATTTAACAAAACCACTGCAGGTATCAAACCACAAGTCCAGGAGGAGGATGGTTAATTCTGCTGTAGTTGTTACACAGAGTAAAACAGAATTTTTCTCACATCCCTGTGTTTGTAACTCTTAAACTCCTCCAGAATACAGATTTTAAGCTGCGTGGTTTTCTGCAGAGTTTTATGCCAGAGAAATCCAGGCAGAGCTCTGCGGTGGATCAGTCATTTGTCCTCCGCTATGGTGCTCCTGAAAGAACGAGGCCAAGGGATGCCACTAAAACCTGAGAAATTTGGAATTTAGGGCTGTTTTCTGCTCTCTGTCCCTGATAAAGCAGCACAAATCTACCAGTATAGAGTCAATTCCTGTAGCAAGGTGAAAAAACACCGTTGACTTATACAGAAATTAATTTAGTTTAACTGCCTGTCAAAAGCATGTAATATGGGTGGGTTTAAGATTAAATTTGCAGCCCAATATTTTTAAAAAATAAAGGAGTTTTATATTTACAAATCTTTTAAGTCTTCAGTTTCAAATCCATCCTTTGAACAGGTGCCACGAGGAAATCACACAAAGATGATTTAGACTTTTAGGCCAAGTCTAGTTTGTGTTTTAATGCTGTTTCTTTATCAAAACTAACATTTAAATTAAAAAAGCGTAACTGTATTAATTAGTGCATCAAAATTCCTGTGATTAAAGGTGCACGTCTGCGAGGATTTTTTAAATTTTAGTGAACCCTGGGTCAGTGAGCACCTTCTGCTTGAGATGATGAAAAATGACCTCATGCTTTTCTAAAAATGTCCCAGCCATGACATTTAAATGCAGAGCGTGAGTTTTAAGGGCTTTTGGCAAATGATGGCCTTGAAGCTCCACGCTCTCCAATTCCCAAAGTGCCAATAAACAGGGATTGCTGGAGCTGATTTATGTTGCCCCAAATGCACGCTGGTGATGTCATTCCACCATGGAGGTAAATTTTTGCAATCACAAATAGGTTTGCTTCAAATTCAGGGGAAAAATCTTGTTTATTATGATTTTCTAATTTTTTATCTCTTTGCATTTTATTAATTTCTTTGCTTTTACAATATTCCAAACCCGATACTGTAAAAAATCCCTCCCAAAAACCCCAAAACAACCCAAAAATCCATCATCATGTCATCTGAAAGACCACTCCAACCTACATCATCCCAATACACACAATGACCTATCATATAGAATCAGGGGCAGTGCTTTGCTACAAACTTGGAAGTTGGGACCTAAAATTAATGAACTGATGCGCATTAAACATGTTGCATGTTCAGCAATTCTTCCTCTGCTTCAGGTCAAAAAGCCAAGAATTAACTGGTTGGTTAAATTTAAATTAATTTTCTTCACGGCCATGAGTTCTTCGTGAATTCAACCATGAATTTTCTATATGGCCATTAATTTAAATGAATTTTCTTGATGGCCACAAGTCCTTCATGAATTCAACCACGAATTTTTCTTCATGGCCATTAATTTTAATGAATTTTCTTCATGGCCATGAGTTTTTCATGAGTTCAACCACAAATTTTTCTTCATGGCCATTAATTTTAATGAATTTTCTTCATGGCCATGAGTTTTTCATGAGTTCAACCACAAATTTTTCTTCATGGCCATTAATTTTAACTTTCTTCATGGCTATGAGTTCACCATCATCCCCATGTACACAGCATGTCATCTGAAAACAGCAGCAGGGTGATTTAGGAAGAAATTAGGTCACTTCACAAGAACCAAATGGGAAAAGATTAAAAACACCCCTGGAAATGCCTTTTGATCCACCACGATCTCCACTCTATCATCGTTTTAAGCAACGAGAGGGACTTCTAACAATTCCTAACCTGATTTACGGAAGGGGAATTCAATAAAAGGCTCTGGGAGGTTTAGTAATCGAGTTCTCAAGAGAAGGAAAAGACTCCGACCTCATTAATAAAGGTCAGATTTCAGACAGTTTGTAGGGGTTCATGAGAACATAAAAGGAACTAAAAGCAACTGAGAGACGATGAAGGAAAAGGGAGCCAGAGCGAATCCGACCCACGGCAGCTCTGCCATTACCATCAACCAGGAGGTATCAAATAACTTATTCACAACTCGGGTCAGAAATAATATGCTACAAATCCTGCCACTAAGCAAGATAAGCCAAATCCCACTGTGTTTTCCCAAAATAATTCACTGTACATTTAACTAAATTTGGATATCAAAGGTCTGATTTACATCTTCCAAATATTTGCTGGACAATATGGAAGAACAACGGCCGAATGTTTATTTTTCTTTGCCCGGCTTCATCTTTTGATCTTCTCCTTACTGCTGACATCAAATAAACATATATTGCAATCTGAAAATGGTCTCCCATCGTCCCACTGAAATCAAATCTGCACTCATGAAAAGAGAAATTTCTGTATTAATTTTCCTCATCAGCTTCTCCCAAACACACTCTGAATTCCAATGGTTTTGAGTCTTATTTTATCTCTGCATAATGTGATTATCATAAAAGAAAGCTCTCTGCCCCAAATCCATCATCTGACACTTTCTGAACCTTTCCAACCTGCAGGATTGTTTCAAAATATACCTTAAAAGTCGGAGGAATATCAGTGGCAAGCGTAGGCTGGGATTAATCCGGGACATTTGCCGCAGGGTGAGTCACACATTGTTCACCCACTGCACACTCAGGAGTTTCGGAGGTGCAAGGCTGTATTTTGCTCTCATAAATCAGAGATTTGGTGTGTTTAAGAGATTTTTTTGGCTGGTACGTGCCAGCAAGGAGATATCATCTGAGTGCCGAGGTCCTGCCGTGCAACAAGGAGCTATTCCCAGGGTTTGGAGATGCCACTGCTCCCAGACCACCTCCCAGTTACTCATTGGTGCTGCCCAACTCGGAAACAACACATGGGAGGGTAAGAACTACATCTTCATCGGGGTTTTTCCAAGAACGAGCTGAAAAGGGTTTCAAGAGGACTGGGAAGGGGTAGGAAAAACCAGATTAATTGGCATCGGCTCTGCTCCTCCAGGGTGGTGGTTCTTGGCAGCCGCAGGGCCCAGGATGCCCTTGGACACTTGTTGGCAGCAACATTATTCTTTGAGGGCAAAGGAGCAGCTATTCCCAGCCCTGCCCAGCCCAGGGAGACATCTCTCCTCCCTCTGTGCTGGAAGGACCCAAGTCAGGGGCTAAAAAAAAAGGGCTGAAGAGGTGACGTGGTAGAAACACTCAAGAAAACCTGGCTGGTCAATGTTTAACAAATCTGCTCTGAAATGCACATAAATCTCTTTTTCACCCTCTCCACCCCTACAATGGGGAGGATTTGTGCATTTTCATGATTTCTGTGGGATTTGTGGGCATCAATCCAATTCATAGAGGATTCTGAAGATAAACTGAACCACACTCCTGCCTAGAGCAGCAGATATTTCCTGGTGTTTTGTGCGCTGCCTTCCTGCTTCAGAAACCCTGGCCCACGTACAGCCCCGGATTGCCTCCCTGGATCTGGCTACGAGCACATTCCTGCAGCTCTGGGTCTTGGGAGTTTGCCAGCATGGGTGGATCTGCTCTGGCACAGGGGCAACACCGCTCCTGGCAGCGCCTGCTGCCTGATCTGGACATTACTGCCACAATCTGGGGCAAAAAAAAGGGTCAGAAACCTGGGAATTGGGAATTCATGAGATGACACAGGTAGGCTGGCAAGGGAGAAGGTGGTTACACTCCATGGGAATCTCGGCTGGAGGAAGCACAGGGTTAAGGTGCAGCAGCAGTGATGGAAAACAGCAGGAATTTGGGCTGTTCTGACTCTTACCTGCTGTGATTTGAGGTTGGGAACCAAAGTTTAATGGCCCATAAACACCTACCGTGGTGCTGCCTCACTTTCACAGCCATGCTGACTAAGCACACAAGAGTGTCCTAGACTGATTGGTATTTCAATATTACAGAACAGATAATAATTTTAAAAAATCATAGGGTCATTAATAAAAAAATAATTAGCATTTGAGATGCATTTCCTTGTCAAAACAAATCCACTTTTCTGCTTCACCAAATATGCAAACAGTGCGGTTTGTTTTTTCCTGACAGCCCAGACAAAACTTTTGATGACTTGGAAAAAAAATCAGGAAAGAACACAGTTTGGGTAAGATATTAAACAGAGGGAGAGGCAGCATGTGCAGGCAGAAGGCTCACTGGATGTTATCACTGTAACAATCCTTCTTTGTCAGAAAAGCATATAATCAGATTTCATAGGCATGTTTTTATTTCCAGTCCATAATTACGCTCCACAAGCCTTTTTTGGAATTAAATAAAGGAGTGACCACGCCGAGAGTCTCTGCAACTTCAGTCCTACGGCACAATCCAAATGTCAGTGCTTAGCAAAAGTCCTCCTTTTGGCAGCTGTGACTTTAGTTTGGATGCCCGACCCCCCAAAACCCCACATGCTGCTGGACCATGTCCCAGATTCCCAAGCCGAGGCTAGCTGGAAGCGCACGGGTGCACAGACACGGATTTTGGTGTCAGTATCCCCAAGTCACGAGGAGAGTGGATGAATCCCCACTGGGGAGGATGTCCTGGGTCACGGCATCCAGCCCCTGCTATGGCAGGAAACCTCATGTCATTTCTTCCGTCAATTCTTTGGGAAGGTGGCACAGCACCACCCCAGCTTCACTCCTCACATCATGACTTTTTTCCCTTTTAATTTCATTTTTCTACTGTGCTACCTCAGTACCCACAGACACCCAGCTCATTCATCATTTCATCATGGAGCAACTTCATCAAGATGCGGTAGCAAGAACTCCTTTTTTTTCCCCCTCAATTATACACAGTCCCCTAGTTTTTCACACAAGGAGGAAAATTATTGGCCATTGCTCCTGGAGGGGGTGGGAGAACAGCCTTTTGTGACTATGACAAAATCTCCTCCTTGGTTGCTTTGAGATGAAAATACTTGAGGTGCTTTGCCCTTCTCAACCCGGCAAGCAGTGCTTAAAATAATGTACTCAGTTATCCAAGGAAAAATTAACTTTATGTCAAGCAACATGCCTGGGTAATGTTTTATCACATAGTTACCTATTTTAAAAACCCAAGAGAGGAGCCAAAAGAGCTGTTGAGATGTTACCTTGGTGCTCTCCTCCATGTCCTTGGAGTTGAGGAGCGCGTGGTTGATCCTGAACACGATCCAGTCAAACAGGGCGCTGTACAACGACTTGGCCATGGAATTCCGCACGGTCACAGCCTGAACGAGAGAAGGAAAAAGAAGTGATTGGAAACGATTCCTGCTCTGCACTAAAATGGCTTTTGCTTCTCAAGCTCCCACATCCAACATTCATATTTCTCCCTTGCCAAAGCTTTTGTCTGCTGTTTTAATTTATGCCACGTACGTCAACGGTCCCGACAGCACTGGGAATTGGGAGCAATCCCAGGGCTGTGAGATGTGCCCCTGACTTTGCTTTCTTTTGTGCATTTAAAAGGGTGATACATGAGATCACGCCACAAATCCCATCACTGGTGGCGAGAGGAAAGAAAATAAACACGTACATTAAATATATAAATAATAAATCCACCAAGATCCTCGAAAGGTTTCCTGGGGGAGAAGGAAAGAGGAAGGTGGATATTGCACAGGAGGGACAGCAAGCGATGCACAAGCACTGGCTGGGACAGGCAGTGCCTGGCACCCGCAAAAGGGCTACAAAAGGGGAGGCTAAAAGCCCTCTAGTAAATCTGAGTGTTCCTGAAAACTTGAAGTTTTCCAGGTACTGCCAGCAGCAGCTACAAATCACGGCAGGCAGGTTCAGCGCTCCTCCAGCAGCTCTCCCAGAGAGAGGAACAACAGCGCCGAGGAAGGGCCATCCCCACCAGGGCTGGGATCAAAGAGATTCCACTTGATGGGATGAAAGCTGAGATCAAAGGAGGGTCCCTGGGCTTTGGGACAGGCACCTATATAGAGACCTAGAAAGCAGGAATTCCTATTTAAAGGTTATCTTTGTTCTTGCTGCTTGGGATTCTTCCTTGGTTTCAATTATCACCCTGAGCAGACCTTTGGTACATATTAAGCACCTAAAATCGTATGGTATCAGCCACGACTGCTCATTTCAGTTCATTTTAGCCACTGCAGAAGAATAAAAATGGAACCAGAAGGTTCCCACATAATTATTTCAATTAAACCCTGAACTGTAACAAATCAGTGGCTTGTCACACATTGCCTTGAAATCCCTCTCACCAACCTTCCCTTCGAGGAACATCATCTCAGTGGCCTCATGTCACTGACCCCAAGTGAAGGAATAAAGCTCACATAGCATCATTTATCTTCTATCAGCTTATTCCCACCCCTTTTGCCCTTGATTTTTGGAGACAGCAGCATATAGTGTGACCACAAGCTGTTCTGCCAATGTCTTACTCTTAAAATGCAATTAAGTACAGGGTCTCACTTCCTTTCTCTGTCCAGCTGGAATAGGAGAAGGGAGTAACACAGTCCATGCCAGGGGAGGTTTAGGTTGGATATTAGGAAAAATTTATTCATGGAAAGGGCTGTCAGGCATTGGAACAGCTGCCCAGGGCAGGGGTGGAGTCCCCATCCCTGGAAAGATTTAACAGACGTATGGATGTGGCACTTGGGGACGTGGGTTAGCGGTGGCACTGGCACTGCTGGGGGGATGGCTGGACTTGATGGGCTCAGAGGGCTTTTCCAACCCAAACAATTCCGTGGTTCTGTGACTGAGGACGCTCACAGCCTCCATACGCTGCTAACCTTAACTTGGTGGCAATAAAAAGTGACATCACAAGGTAACTACAAAATACAGCCATAATTAACAAGGAATTACCCCGTCACCCAAAAAACAACTGAAAAAAAGCATATCACGAAAATAGGTGAGTAACAGGACCGAGAGGATTTTGGTGTAGCTCAGACCAAAACAGCACTTTTAAAGAGTAAGCTCTTGAAATGCCTGAGTTCTCTAACAAGGGCTGGAAAGCAGCCGGCGTTTCGAACACAAAGAGCTCTAGTTCCCACTAACTGCTTTTTCTTCCCTTTACTCATGAAAAGGGTTTGGGGAGGGTTTTTTGGCTGTTTTTATTAAATGCAGCACGGGTTGTTTGGGGTTTTTTTTTGCTGTCTAATTTTTTTTCAATTTTCCTCAAATGTGAGAGAATATTTCAGCAATTAATAAAAAATTCAAGGCAAATTTTCTATCCCTACGTTCCATCTACATTTCTTTGATTAAGCTGGAAGACAATCAGTGCTACTGTCACACCAGAAAAATCAGTCTCTGGGGAAAGACGAAGGCCAAGAGCCAGGAATGCTTCTCGCTGCCGTAATGCTTTGTCCCGGCATAAACCAGCCCAATTAATTGCTCCAACATGCAATTAAAAACAAACTCCACTTCTATTTAAAGCCAAAAAGAAAGTCATTGTTTCCCCTATAGAATCATATATGTGTTTCTATCGCAATACTTTTCATTCCCCCTTTTATTAGAGGCTACAGGGATGTGCAGGACTTCACCCTTGAATTTCCCTCTTTTTTTCCCCAAAATAAACGAGGATATCGTTAAGCCTGTAGCACTCCAGCGTTGAGGAATGTTGGGAGTGTGACTGCCATGAGTCTCACGAATGGCCAGACTGGGAAGCTGCCCTGATGCCAGCACTGCCCAGTTTCCTCCAGGATGTGCAGGGTGCTGGGAAGCCCACGGGGAGGTGATTTCCTTGCTGTGCCTGGGACCCAAAACAACAATCAGTGGCCCAGATCTCAAACCGTTCGATGGCTGCTTTCAGAAGTGGTGGCCGTTCGCAGGAGCTGGTACGAAACTCCTGGCAAAGCAAAGTATGGTGAATAGAGGGAGGATGGAGCACTTTGCCTTCATCCTTTTGAAAAATACCTGCACTAAAATGAAGCTATTTTAAATGACTCAGGGTTCAGGGGGAGCTTTCTTTGTTTGTTTGATTTTTTTTCTTTCATTTCAACAAAATATTTATCCTTTAGAATAGATCTCGGGTGATGTTACACTATAAATAAAGCCCCTCACTGTCCTAAGTAGATACCAAAATGACTCAATCTGAAGAC
Organism: Pardalotus punctatus; assembly: GCA_013400915.1. Classification (NCBI taxonomy): domain Eukaryota; kingdom Metazoa; phylum Chordata; class Aves; order Passeriformes; family Pardalotidae; genus Pardalotus; species Pardalotus punctatus. The sequence goes on along the minus strand of VZTX01031048.1, from coordinate 69,999 downwards.
CATCAGGGAATATTATTTATTTTCAAATTCTGGAGCTGCAGCAGAGAATTTAAAATAAGGTCTTATCCTCTATTTATTGGATAATTATTTATTCCTGTGTTATCCTACATAAATCAACTCTAGTCTCTGACCTATATCCCATACATCATATACGATTTATCTTCAGGTCTTCTCCTACAGCTTCTGGTCTCTTCCACAAGTCTCCTTACGTGACACTTAAGCAGATCTGGAACATGGTGACACCCATCAAACCATTTTTATTTCCCTCACAAAGCAAAATAAAAATAGCTGCTGCAATGACAAAACAAATCTCTGGGGATCAAAGGCAGCAGGACATGTTGCACCCACACAAAAATATTGCTGATTCCAAACCGAGACAGATCAAACGTGCTTTGGCTTGGCGAGTCAGGAAATAAGCTACAGACAAGGTTTTAATCAATAGTTTCCTGCTTATCAAGCTAGAAAGGATAATATATTATTTATTATAGGACAGAAATGCCAATTGTTGGGTTGGCCAACTTTTGTTAAGATCCTGATATAACATATTTGAATTTTTTGTAAGATTTCATTGCCAAATTAATCGCGTCTGAAAGTCGTCATCATCAGCATCAGATTCAGGCCACCTTAAAAACAGATAAACTTCTGGAAACATTTTCTGCCAAAAGGAACAAGGGGAAGACAGGCTTAAGAATTAAAATCTGCCTTTGAAGTGTTTTGGAACAGGGATTTACAGTTCCGGCAGTGGCAGCCTGTGTTTTAGAGGCTGGAAAAGATATAATCTCAGGAACCCAAATTTGCTCAAATTAAAAGTCTCTGCAAAACACATTTGCACATGTACAGGAGATTCTTAAGAACTGAGATTACAAAGTCACTAAACATACTTGAGCAAATCTTCTGTCTGCTGCCATCTCACAGCAGCCCCTGCTCCAGGCAGAATCCCTCATTCCTGCCCTTCTGCACTTAGCTGACGGCTGAAATTCCAAGCTGGAATTATTAAAAATATTTTTTGGTACCCAGAAAATCCAGGGAAAGCAGAGGGGTTAAAATCCCCACCAAGCTTATACATGGAAAACTACAAGAAAGACATTCAGGGCCTGGATCCAGAGATGGGAATAGAGCTGGGAAGGCTCTGGAGCTCCAGGAGTGGCAGAGGGAGCTGGGAAGGGGCTGAGCCTGGAGCAAAGGGGGCTCAGGGGGGACCCTGTGGCTCTGCAGAGCTCCTGACAGGAGGGGACAGCCGGGGGGGTCGGGCTCTGCTCCCAGGGAACGGGGACAGGACAGGAGGGAACGGCCTCAAACTGAGCCAGGAGAGGTTCGGGTTGAATATTAGGGAAAATTTCTTCATGGATACGGTGGTCTGGCACTGGCATAGGATGCTCAGGGAAATGGTGGAGTTGCCAGCCCTGGAGGGATTTAAAAGCTGTGTGGATGTGGCACTTGGGGACATGGGTCAGTAGTGGCCTTGGCAGTGCTGGGGAATGGCTGCCCTCGATGATCTTAGAGGTCTTTTCCAACCTAATTGATTCCACGGGTCCAAGATGCCCAGTTAACCTTATACAGACATTTTCACGTGATTTTGCTGGAAGTTCCCCCCCGTGCTCCTTATTGGATTCATTGTTTTTTTTACTGCTGACTGACCTAACGCACAAGCAAGAGCAGCAACAGCTCGATTCTAGCAACAAAAACTCAAATATTTATACATTTTTCAGACTAAGGGGAATAAGGTCTGCCTAGAGAACAGAGGATGGGAGGAAGCAAGTGCTGAAGGGCTTTGAAAGGCAAAGAGCAAAAATTGCAGCGATGCCCCAGTGACTGCCTGCCCTAGGGAGCAGAAGTCAAAGAGATCCTGCTGAGTTGGACTAGGTGACCTTTGTGGGCCTCTTCCAACTCAGGATATTCTTGGAGGAAAAAGCCATCAGATGCTGCTGGAAGCTCCACGGTTTTAGTCACACCCTTGATAGCCAAGAGCAACATTTTCTGCAGTGTGGACCCCAGTAACCACAGTAAGAAACAGAGTGGGATGGAAACACAAGAGCCAGACCCTCGCCTCAATGACTCCATCAAACGAACCCAACCATGGAGCGGATCTCAAACAACAACCGGCCCCCGGCATCCACCTTGAAGCATTTTTGACCCAAACAAATCCATGGGATGAAGGGCTCTTGTCACCAATAAACACTTCTCCTAACATTTTGTTTCAGAAGAGCCTGTCTGAAATGAAGAACTGTTTTTGTTCAGAGCATTGCTTGACACAGACACTCAGAAAATCAGAAGACAGAAGCGAAGCAAAGCTCGTAACTTTCACATCACTTAGGAAGAGCAGGGTATCAGTGCACTGATCAATTCCAGGTAAGAATCATTCCAAAGTGATATTTATGAGACAGATACAGGTCTCTAAAGACTTCAGACATCTCAGCTCCTTCAGAGGTTTGTCCATCTTCCCTCAGAGCTAAAGTGAAGGACAGGACAGACTGACCCAGGACAGAAGAGAAAGGTGGGGGATGGATATCTGGTTTAGGCAGCTCTTATGACCATCAAAAAACAAGGTACTATTACATTTGCACAGCCACTTAGACATCTGAGTTTGCCCAGAAGGATTTCTGAGCATCACTCCATCACTGGAACCTCTGGAGCGCAGCTGGCACCACACGCTGCTCTCTAAAAAGCAAGGCAGAAAAACCCAAACCCATTTTTCACAGACAAAAATGCTGTTTAACACACACACATTGGACATCACAATCTATTTCGGGTCACAACTGTGAAAAATCACCTTAGGAAGGGCACAGTGCTCAGAGCTGGGGGTTAGACCCCAGTCCCTGAGCACAGACTCAGTTAATGAGAAGTGGATTTAAGGACAACTGGAAAGTGAGCATGAGCACCAAAACGACTTAGAGCCCCTAATGAGGATTAAACACCCGTGGAGTTTATTAACTGTGACAACCCTTATCCCATCTCTCAGCATTATGCAAATTCAGGGAGAATCCATAAAGACACGCTGACAGACTCAGTTGGTCAACACAACTTTAACGCACCTTCAACAATTCCGGCCAACATAATGCTGTCAAATCCCAGCTTTTCACTGCGGACATCACAGACGTGGGGGCAAGGTCAGCGCACCCACTCCAGATTTCCTACAAGCTATGAAGACTTGAAAAGGGGATATTTAAATACCAAACACAGTTTTGATCCAGTTTTCAAACACAACCCTGGAAAATTCCTTGGGTCTGGAAGAGAAGACTCGTTAGAAGGCAGCCTGACTTGTTAGCCCCAAAGGCAACTTGGTGCTTTGCTGTTCAGTCCCCAAGACTTGTTGCATTGCTGGTCAGGGTCCTTTCTCCCTCCAGTTTTCCAGCATTTTCCCAGGAGACTGTGTGTGTGTATATCCCATGATGGACACTACCCGTGTTATTTGTTCACACCGGATTAAACCCGCTGCCAGCACCAGCATTCCCTACAAATGCAGAACTCCCACCCACCCATCCCAAAAAGTCTGGCTTTACAAGATTATAATCTTCTCCTGGAATTTTTTTCTCCTTATAATTTTCCCAAGAACCTGCAATAGCTCCAAAAATTCATTTGTTAAAACAGGAATGATCTCGATACAGCCATAGGAACTACCGACGAATTCTTTCTCTCCTGCTGACCCCCAAGCTCTTCCAAAGCATGAGGACACGTGTGCGGCTGTTTCCTGCCTTCCAGGAGGAAAACAAGCAACACATTTCCCTTTCAGACTCTTATCAAAAAATACTGAACAATTACAGTAATTCCAAGGTGACAAGAAATGTTTCTTTCCAGGTGTGAAGTTTGCAGGATTCGGCATAAAACACAAAAAACAGGAGTTCAATTATATAAGTAATTTGGGCACCATTAAATACATTTTCTGCTGGAGGAGAGAAGAAACAGAGATTCCTCTTCTCTTCAGGAAATCAGTTCTGAACACAGGAAGAGAGGAAATATCCCCTTTTCCCTTAGGGCCTTTGATGGGCTTCCTATAATTTCTATACAAGGATGAAAGGTGCTTCCAATGAAATAATCAGGAAAAAAAAAGCAGCAGTAGAATTCTTCCTCTTCAGGAAATCCCTCCAAAAATCAAATGTGGATATGTGTTTTTACTGGCTCTATGGGAGCTTTATTTGTTCGCTTTTCGCTTAATATGCGGACTAAATTTTCAGCGCATTCTCTGATTAATCAATTGGTGTTTCTGCTCACAGGGATTTGGCACTAAATCCCAGGAACCTCTTGACATCCTACCACAGAAATGATTTAGTTTGAAATCCTTATCAGCCATTCCCATTTCCCCCCCATTTATTCTCTAAGGTGAAATTTGACTTCAAAATTACATTTGTACTTACTGTAACACAAATGTCTCATTCCAAGATGGCTCACAGGAAAAAAACATATTTCAAGACCTAGTGAATTTTGCCCATGGTATTTACCTAAGATTTTCAGATGAGAATCTCCCTCCTTCAATCACTTCTGTGGGTTTAAGTGTTGTATTTAATTTCCAAGTAGGGGAAAAATCATGGAAAGAGTGTACTTGTTTGCTTATTTGCCTCAAAGTATCTATTCTACAAAATTATGCTGCATGCAAGTAAATGATTAAAGAAATCAGTTTGTATTCTTCAAAAAAAAAAAAAAGGCTTGCTTTTAAAAAAAATACACATATTAACAATGTTTGGCCACTGTGAAGAGGAATAGAATTTATTCAAGATTAGAACAAGCAAAAGTAGGAGGAATGCACTTGATTTGGATCACCTAAAGGGATCTAGTGACCAGGAACAGAAGCCCCGTTCTCAGTGAGCCTTGGACATGCAGACATTGAAAACAGCCCACGTGGGCAGCTCACAGATGATGATCTGCAGCAATCACTAATTAAGGGATTAAACAAAGCAAACTGAAAATACACTTTTATTGGAATAGGGCTTAGGGCTGCCAGATACTACTCATAGTGCTCACATCGGAGGAGTAGCGACCACATTTACTAAAATACTACAACTGCTCCATGAGGGCTGAAAAAACCCACACGGAAGGTGGCTGCAGCTTGGGTTTGTGGCTGTAGGGAGAGGAGAACTGCTGAGGGTGGTTTGTTGGGTCCAACGTTCCAGTTCTGGGACGGAGCAGCGACGAGGGAAGGGAGAGAGGTAGCTGTGAGAGCTGAATGAGGGAAGGGGCAGAAAGCGAGGAGGACGGTGAGGAAGCAGAGCAGAAGCACACAGCAACCTGCTGGAGCATCTCCAGCTCATCACCAACACTGGGGAACATCTCTGGGGTTGAACAAAACACACAGAAACCAGAAACTTGCTGAATCAGACAAGGACTAATCCCTCTTCTGGTCCAAATGCAGGTTTTAGTGCCTCATTTATAGAACACCAGAAGGGATTGGACAGGAAAAAACCTTAAGGATCATCCAGTCCCACCCCCTGCCATGGGTAGGGATCCCTTCCACTATCCCAAGGTGCTCCAAGCCCCGTCCAGCCTGGCCTTGGGCACTGCCAAGGATCCAGGGGCAGCCACAGCTGCTCTGGGCACCCTGTGCCAGGGCCTGCCCACCCTCACAGCAAGGAATTCCTTCCCAGTATCCCACCTATCCCTGCCCTCTGGCAGTGGGAAGCCATTCCCTGTGTCCTGTCCCTCCATCCCTTGTCCCCAGTCCCTCTCCAGCTCTCCTGGAGCCCCTTCAGGCCCTGCCAGGGGCTCTGAGCTCTCCCTGGATCCTTCTCCTCTCCAGGTGAGCACCCCCAGCTCTCCCAGCCTGGCTCCAGAGGGGCTCCAGCTCTTGGAGCATCTCCATGGCCCCCTCTGGACTGGCTCCAGCAGCTCCAGGTCCTGCTGCTGGTAAAGCCCAAGGCTGGACACAGCTCTGCAGGTGGGGTCTCCTGAGGGCAGGGTATGCCTCCTGTGGCACACGTCCTACTCCACCCATGGCCTGCAGGATGAACCCACTAACCTGGGATGAAAGCACTGTGATATTAAAATATTTTAAATTATACTTTAAAAATAGACAGTATTTTTTAAAAAATAATTATTAGTGGTTTATAATTTCCTAGAGTTGTAAGTAAGTAGCTCTGAAGGACTTTTTTGTCAACCTGATGATATGTTGTCACTGGAAAACTGTCTCTCTGGATAAATGTGTTGAATTGACTTGTCCCATTGGGATTTTTGGGAAGGGTGCTGGTGTGGTTTGGGAACTCCCCTTAGAGTGCCTCTGAGTAATACAGACTGGCAGGCTGGAGAAGGACCTTTGTCCAAGGAAGGTGACTGTGAAGGTACCAGTTGTCCCAAGGTGATCACGGAAGGTACTGGGAAACTGGTACGAGAGCAGGGAGAGCACAAGAAGAATTAGAAAAAGGGTGTTCAATAAAATTTGAAATTAATACCTAAAAACCCTCTATAAATGTGAGAACTTTACACCTGATTTAGTGACAAAATCCTGCAACGCCTTTGTGTTCCAGTATTGTGTTGGGGCACGATGCAGCATTGTATGGTAATGACATTCCAGGCTATTTTTTCTCATTGGAAAATCCACCCATAAGTTCTGGAAAACATCATTGACACTTGCATCTCTTGGATAAAATCTGCTGGCAGGACACCCTGCTGCCTCCCAGCTCCAGGGTGATAGTGGAAGGTTTCTGCCAGGATGTGGCAGCCAGCCGGGAGGGTGGGAGCCAGGGATAGTGCAAGGCTTCAGGGCTTTGTTGCTGTTTTTTAAAGTATTTACTTTGCAGGTACATTTACAGAATTAAAGCATAAAAATAGACCTTTACAGGAAAGTTCACACTAATTTTAAACCAACCTTTCCTCTTTTTTGTTGCAATCAAAAATTAAAAAATGCGTTTTTCACTCCTTTTCTTTCAATGATGCTTTTAAAGATATTTTCCCTCCTCCTTAATTGTACGTAAAAATCACTTAAAAACCTTTTTTGCAGGCTGAAGCCAGCGTGGTGCATTAACAATCTGAGTTCTCTGAGGGAAAGCACACAGGAGAGAATGACAGGATTTTAATAAGATGTTCAGATAAAATACGAATGTGGAAAATGACATCATAGTTCTCCAGCCCGAGCATGATATAACACTCCTGGATGCCAAGTCAGGGATTAAGCTCGAGTCTGATATCCTGCAAGAGTACTTTCCTCTGGGTGTGAAGCCTCTGTTTTTAAGAAACCCTAATCCTGCCTGTCTCAGCCCAGGTCCTGTGAGCCAAAGGGGAACCCCAAAGGCTGCTCAGCCCATCCCGGCTGCAGGACAAGGATGGAAACCAGACACGTCGGGCCACAGCTGGGAAGGGAGCGGAACAGCAGGAAACCACAATTCCCCCCACACGCAGGGGAGACTCGGGACCCACCCAATGGGCTGAACACGGTGGGACATCAATTCTGGGTCACGAAAAGCTCAATGTGAGACATCTGTGCGCTCTGGGAGCCCCGAATGCCCCCCGTGCCCTGGGCTGATTTCCCAGTGTGGGCAGCAGGGAGAGGGGGGATTCTGCCTTGCAGAGCTGCCTCCAGCCCTGGGGTCCCCAGCATCAGCAGGACATGGAGCTGCTGGAGAGAGTCCAGAGAGGCCATGGAGATGCTCTGAGGGCTGGAGCCCCTCTGGAGCCAGGCTGGGAGAGCTGGGGGTGCTCACCTGGAGAGGAGAAGGATCCAGGGAGAGCTCAGAGCCCCTGGCAGGGCCTGAAGGGGCTCCAGGAGAGCTGGAGAGGGACTGGGGACAAGGGGAAATGGCTTCTCACTGCCAGAGGGCAGGGATAGATGGGATATTGGGAAGGAATTGTTCCCTGTGAGGGTGGGCAGGCCCTGGCTCAGGGTGCCCAGAGCAGCTGTGGCTGCCCCTGGATCCCTGGCAGTGTCCAAGGCCAGGCTGGACGGGGCTTGGAGCACCCTGGGATAGTGAAAGGTGTCCCTGCCCATGGCAAGGGGTGAAATGAGATGATCCTTAAGGTCCCTTCCAACCCAGTCCATCCTGTGATTCTGTGATCCTCACACTCTCACATACATTCCCACGGAAATGGTTTGTGCCATTCCTGTGCTAATGTGATTTCTGAGGAGTAACAGGGGAGGAATCAGAGTGCTCCTGCAACTGCCCCCTCCTTACTCATCCTCCTGTCATTAGATGGATACAAACATGGAAAATTAAGTGGAAAACCTCAAGCAAGAACACATCTTGTGGGTGTATTGAAGACCCAGCTATTGTGTCCCTGCTGGTGGAGCAGGCAGGTTTGGAAAAGGACAGATGGGAGACCTGTCATTCCTATTCCCATTGCCATCCCAGGCCAGAGCCTGCCTGCTGTTTATTTTTAGTGATGATTTTAAGTCCTGTCTCTGATGCTGTCACTTTGCAGCTGATGAGCAGAACACGCTGTGGTTACGCTTTTCAGAAACAGCCCCCAAGTACAGCCAGGAGCAAAGGAAACCAACACAAATCTTGTTAGAGATTTTCTTCAAGTCCTGACTGCAGAGTCAGGCTGTTAGGAGCATCATCTTCCTAAAAAGATTTCACTCAGAGTCTTTGGATTTGGGCAGTGTGCTTAGAAAATGCCATCTGTAACAAATCAAAACCAAAAGGAAAGGAAAACCCCCCTCTCTCTTCCTTAAATTAAAGCCTTCCAGAAAATGAGGCTGTGGTTTTCACTTCTCCCTGTGGAGGAGAGGATGAAAGGAGACACGTGGATCATCCCTTCAGGAAAGGTGCTCACACAGAGCCGTGCTGAGCCCACCACAGAGCTGCAGGAGAACGGAGCCACCAGGCAGCCAAGTTTGAAGGGTCCACTGATGACAAAATGTGTTTTCCTCCGCCTTGGTGCACCCAGAGTCTGTTCTGGCAACAGCAGGAACTGAGCTCCCTTCCGCCCATGCTTTGCCAGTGAAACCACTGCAAAAATCAATTAATAAATGACTTCATGGCACGAGAAGAAGTTGTGTGAGCTGATGTGAGGAGGCCACATTTAGGGAAATTTGCCCAGCATTTATTGGCACAAGATCCCGGGATCCTCACCAAGGAGTCTGATCCATCGCCAAAAACAGCCCTCGAGCCTTCAAAAGCCAAACCCTACCTTTCTATTGGTCCTTCCCAAGCAGAGGGGAGAGTAGAAAAACTTGTTCTGCCAGTGCACCATCGTCATCATTCCAGGCTATTTTTACCTTTTTTTTTTTGGCAAACTTCCCCAAAGAGAAGTTCTTTCTCATCACACCTCAGCTGTTACCCCTGCAGAGGCAAAGTCTGTGCCACAGACCCTGTCCAGCCACGGAGCTCCTACACCTCCTCCTCCTTCAGCCACCGACCAACAGCCCTGGGCTCAGGAAAAAAATCAACCTGAATTTACTCAGATTGGGATTACACAGAAAAATCCCATATTTCGAGCAACTGTACTGAAATGACATCCTGTGTGGGAAGAGCTGGCTTACTAACCCAGGAATGGTTTTTTTGCATTCCTTGAAAACTTTTCACACGATTTTAGCAGAAATTTAAGTAACTAAAAGGACGCTGTGAAATGAAAGCATCTTTTGAGTAATCAGATGTAATTAAAACAGTCTTTTCAAGAGCTGAGAATGGATTTGATGACAGAAAGGGCAGCTGGAAGTGGGCTACAGGCAGAGCAGTCCATGAAAAGTCAGCACTTCCCTTCCCAGAAGTCCTGATTTTGGATTTTGTTCAGGAATCTTGAAATCCCTGTCTTCCTTGTTTTTCTAGACATTGGTGCCAAATAAATAGCAGGAACACAGTTAACACACAGGAATTTCCATGGGGACACAGAGCAGAAGTGACTGCAGCAGCTTTTGCACATGAGGCTGTGGCTGCCCCTGGATCCCTGGCAGTGTCCAAGGCCAGGCTGGACAGGGCTTGGAGCAGCCTGGGACAGTGGAAGGTGTCCCTGCCCACGGGGTGGGATGAGAACAGAGAATCACAGAATATCCTCAGTTAGAAGAGGTCCACAATGATATCAAAGTCCAACTCCTGGCCCTGCATGGGACACCTCAAGAATGTGCCTTTAAAGGTGATCTTTCAGGTCCCTTCCAACCCAAATTGCTCTGGGATTCTAAGAAGTTCAGTAGGTTGGGAAGATGCTCACACACAAACTGTTCAGCCAGATCTCAGACCACCTCCCCTCCCACTACTGTGTGGGAATGGGAGGGCAGAGATTCACACCGTAACATGAAAACATCATGAGAACATCATGAGAACAGGTTAAAAAAGCCCAGTGTTGATGAACTCAGTCTGTAGAAAAGGCAGGATGCTGCATGCCATGAAAAGAATTCATCAGCCTGTTAAAACCACTGCTTATCTAATCCCTACTCTGTCACCAGGCACAGCTGTTCCTCATATTTCCAAGGAAAATGTGAGAAACCTCATCCCACAAAAAGGTTTCTTTTGAAGTTCTACCCTCCCAGGTTGCCCTCATGTCCTGAAGCAGAGACGCTTGCTTGGCTCTTAAAAGCTTTGTGGCGTTTCAGTTTTATTCCATTAATATTTTTCTGCAAATTCTGAATCCACTCATCAATGCAGCAGCTCTTCAAAGGGCTCTGGCTGAGCTCCCCACGTTAATAACCCGTGGTGACAACAAGTCTCCTCAGCTAATGGGCTTTGGGATAAGTAGGTGCTTCCAGCAGTTCTGCTGCTTTCTATTCCATTAAGTGTCCCTGTCCTCGCACCTCAGGACTGAGAATTTTCATTCCACTTTCTTCATGCTATTAATTATTTTGTCTCCTTCCCACTTTTTCTCCTTGAATATTTTCAGGCTCGTGATTAATTGCAACTATGATCTTTTACTTTGTTGGGTTTTTTTTAACATCTTAGGTAATGCTCTGCCATTTGGCCCTGGAACTCCATTCCTTCTCCCTTATAATGGTCTGCAAAGGGCATCAGCCAGTCCCACTACAAGGATATAGAGAATGAAATATCACGCAGTTTTTTGCTGTAATGAAATACTTTTTTCCTCTCATTGCAGTTCACTCCACAAGGCTTCTCTACCTTGCGTCTCTGCCAATTAACTGTTACTGTGCTGAAAATTCAGTGTTTGTGCTGAAAAGGAAATGTTCTCTCCACTTGAAAGTCCCTAACACAGCAGAGCTTATCATCCCAAATAACCACCCTGTGATGGTCACTCCAACTGTCTTGGAATGTCAGCAAACATTGTTTGTCAGCAAACATTTATCACAGGTAAAGAAAGTCCAGGTAAAGCGACACTTGGTGACATGAAAAAATAAAATCTAATGGCTTTGTGGCACCAGAAGAGAAAGATGTGCGTGCCCCATCACTCCTGGGCAAAGGTTCTCTCCTCTTCCCTTCCCCCAAAGGACACAAATCCAACTGTCCTTCCACTCCAAAAAGTCTCTCTGGCTCTGCTGAGCCAGAACAGACCCAGGGACAGTGAACATGAGAGGATGAAAGGACAAGGAAAGCAAAGCTGTGGAGCCCTCAGCAAATGCTGCTGGAAGACCTGAACTGCCCTCTCCTGCTTTGCTTCACCCAAAACACAAGGTTTGATGCTTCTCACCCCCTGACTAATCCTGCACATTTCAGATTGTCAGGAGCCTGAATATTTTGGTTTGTAAATCTGGCCTGAATTGCATCAGTGCTTTTCTAACTAATCATGAGCTCATTTCACACAGACTTACAGCTGCACCTATTTATGCAGAATAAAAAGCATTTCAGAGATTTAATTGTAATTTGGGTACTCTGGACAGTCACAGAACAGTTCCATGGTGACCTTCCATGGCCACATAACAACAGCATGGGGCACCCAGATGCTAAAGAGAATCGGGCCATTTGAACAAAGGCGTGACCGTGGAATTCCAGACTGGTTGTGCTTGGAAGGGACCTTCAAGGTCACCCAGTCCCACCCCCTGCCATGGGCAGGGACACCTTCCACTATCCCAGGCTGCTCCAAGCCCTGTCCAAACTGGCCTTGGACACTTCCAGGGATCCAGGGGCAGCCACAGCTGCTCTGGGCAGTGCCAGGGCCTCCCCACCCTCACAGGGAAGGATTCCTTCCCAATATCCCATCTATCCCTGCCCCCTGGCAGTGAGAAGCCATTTCCCCTTATCCCAAGTCACTCCATCCCTTGTCCCCAGTCCCTCTCCAGAGCAGAGGGGCTCCGGTCCTTGGAGCATCTCCATGGCCCCCTCTGGACCCGCTCCAGCAGCTCCAGGTCCTGCTGATGTTGGACCCCAGGCTGGAGGCAGCTCTGCAGGTGGGGTCTCACCTGAGGGGGACAGAGAGGACAGAGAACCCCCCTTCCCTGCTGCCCACACTGGGGATGAGCCCAGAGCACGGGGTTTTGGGGTTTGGGGCTGCCAGCCCAACATCTGCTCCACAACACCTGCCTGCAGGGCCTTGCTGGAGGAACAACTCAGTCCCTTTCAGCTCCTCAGAGTTTTCAGACACCCATTTCCCACTTACAATTCTGAACACACGTTCAGTTAAATACAGGGCAGGTTTATAGCGGCACCCATCACATCAAACAACCAGCTCCCAGCAGCTCTCCAGCATTAAAGGAAGGCAAGAGTAAGGTCAGTTGTTGCCCAAGAAGTTGTCTCACATATTTTATTTCCCTTCTGTTGCACAATTTCACATCATATTTCTCCCAAAAGTGTGAATTAATTCGCTTTCTAACCCCTAGGGGTAAAATGTCCTCGATCACAAATGGCGGAAAATTATAAAGATCTGTAAAAATAATGTCTATTAGCAAGGCCATTTGCTTAAGAAATACCAACTGAGTTAAATGAATTGAAAACATCATGGAAAAAATTTCTTTCCTAGAGGAATGTAAAAGAGGGCTCACTAACACATGTATTTACTTTGATAACAAGTTTTTTCCTCATCAGATGAAGAACAGGGAGAAAATGCAGAGAGTGGTGCAAAACAGACAAGCAGGTGCTGGACACCAGCCTGATAAACAGAACAGATGGGATGGAAACCAGGTGGGGATGTTTGGGGAGCTCGGCCAAGGGCTCATCTTCAGCCTGAGGGAAATAGGAATGGAACCAGCAACCAAGATGGGTGTGAGAGAGGTAAATGAGTAGATGAGTCAAGGCATACTCTAATGGCCTTGGAGCCCTGCAGCGAGCAGAGATGGAAAAAACCTGAATTCCTTGGATTATTTGATGGAAGCAGGAAGACAGACATGGCCCAGGAGGGCAGTTCCTCACACGGATTAAGATGATACTCAGATTACAAAGAGGATCAAGAGAATGATTTTTAATAACCCCCAAGTTCTCCACAGAGATGTGACTGAAGTGCTCTGCTCCTGCATGTTTCCTATCAAACATCAATCAAGTCCCTTGATATTTAGTGCATTTGGCTTTTTCCTTTTAAATACCTGAATTGTGGCTTGTGAAACTTTCCTACCTCAGGAAAACTGCAAAAATGCCCATACTAATATGTGAAAAAAAAGCCCAGTGTCTGGAGCCAAGGGGCACTTTGAGAAGGGCAGCAGCAACCCCACAGCGTGTTACTTTGCTGCCATTAAAATCCCATTTTTCCCTATTTCAGCTACGTGCCTGCTGTATTTTACCTTATCAGGGAGAAGATGGCTGTGGCTGCAGAGATGCCCAATGCTCAAGACAGATCTGAATCAAAACAGTGCAATCACCCCTCCCACCATTGATGGCTCTATTGCTCCCACAGCATTTTCTAAGGGTCCTTCCCATTGCTGAAAGAAGTAGAATTCTCCAGCTCGCCGGAACACCGCACTGTGATTCCTCTGGAAACCCATGAAGTGCTGTTGGCTTCATTAATGCACCCTCTCGCTCCTGATAAAGTCCTTGGCAGCTGTTTTGGACAAGAGCCCAACACCTCAGCACTCAAGTGCAGCCTTTCACGTCCCGTGCAGCCCTTTCCTAAGTTTATTTCTGGCCTAAAGCTTCGAAACCTTTGTGCTTGCCCAGACTGCACAGTCATTTCAAACACTGCATTAAAACACCATCCAGGGCTATAAAAGGAAAAATGGATGGTTCCAGGAGGCAGCTCCGCAGCAGGTGAGCCAGCATGGCTCAGGAGATAAGAGGCAGCTGCCAGAGGTGAATGTAAGCATTATTTATGGATGTGGTGCCATTGATTTCCAGAGGCGCTGGAGGTGCAGCTGGACAGGACGGCAGCTCCCCTGCAGGGCCTCAATCAAGCCCATGTTTGCCATCGGTGCCATTGCCAGGAGGGATAAAACAAAGCAGTGCTGATTTTTCCCTTCAAAACCAGGTCCTCCTTGACTGCCCTCTCCTTAACTTCAGAAGAGCTGCAGCTCCAGTGACACAGGGATGTACTCGAATGTCAATACCACGGTTAGACACAACTTCTTAACACTAAACCATGAGTTTCTGAATGATGAGAAAAGCTGATGGCAGAATATGCTTTGTAGGGTCTTCCTGAAGAACAAACTCATCCCATAATCCTGGTAATATATCAAGGACAACCACTGACTACACCCCAAGAATCAACAGATCCCACCCTGGAACGGGAATTTGGTTCACAACCATTTATTTGCTCCTACCTATGGCCCTGCTCAAGCAGGTGCTGCTGCCACACACCTTGAACCCTCCTGGGTGAAATAAAGTAAAATGAAATCTTCTCTGTGCTGGGAAGAGCCTGCTCAGCCGAAGACAACGGCACCAGCAACTGCTGGCACCAAAGAGGCACCAATTTTCCTTTGCTGGAATCCTACCTCCTCACTGGACTTCAGTGTAGCATTTAATCTGTTCTCTGATTTGGATCAAAGATCACAGACTGGTTTGAGTTGGGAGGGACCTTAAAGGTCACCCAGTCCACCCTCTGCTCTGGGCAGGGACACCTTCCACTGTCCCAGGCTGCTTCAAGCCCTGTCCAGCCTGGCCTTGGATGCTTCCAGGGATCCAGGGGCAGCCACAGCTGCTCTGGGCACCCTGTGCAGGGCCTCACCACCCTCACAGCCAGGAATTCTTTCCAATATCCCATCTAACCCTGTCCTCTTTCCGTTTGAAGCCGTTTCCTCTTATCCTGTTATTCCAAGCCCTTGTAAAAAGTCACTCTGGAGCCTCCTTGTAGGCCCCCTTTAGGCACTGGAATCCCATCCTTGGATCCTCCAAGATCATCCAGCAGAACAATTACATGTGGGCAAGAATCAGAAAGTCTGGACCTACTAAAAGAAACACAAAGTTGACGAAGTCAATATTTCTGCCTAACTTAGAAATGGCCCATTATTCCTGAGGGAAAAACCCAACTCAACTCCCAAGGCAAAGCCATCAAGGGAAGTCCTAAGAAAAGAAGTAAAATATGAATAAACAGGGAGGAGGTGGTTGCCAGCTGCAGCTTCTCCTTCAACACTGCAGGCTTCCAGCTGCTGGAAGAAAAGAAGGCTCTGGGGAGAGCTCAGAGCCCCTGGCAGGGCCTGAAGGGGCTCCAGGAGAGCTGGAGAGGGGCTGGGGACGAGGGATGGAGGGACAGGACAAGGGGAATGGCTTCCCAGTGCCAGAGGGCAGGGATAGGTGGGATATAGGGAAGAAAGTCTTTCCTGTGAGAGTGGGGAGGCCCTGGCCCAGGGTGCCCAGAGCAGCTGTGGCTGCCCCTGGATCCCTGGAAGTGTCCAAGGCCAGGCTGGACAGAGCTTGGGACAATGCAAGGTGTCCCTGCCCATGGCAGGAGGTGGAATGAAATGAGCTTTAATGTCCCTCCTAACTCAAACCAGTCTGTGATTCTGTGATGTCCATCCACAAGTTGTCCCCACTTTGCAGTACCTTCTACCCAAAACATGCCAGAATAAAAAATGCAGCTTTACCCAAATTCCTGCAAAGATGAACAGAACCAGGAAGATTCAGTCTGGTATCAATTCACAACTGAAGGAGAACGTTTCTAACGAGTTGCCAAGCGTTCAAACCACTGTTTCTAAAAAAAAGCCCCAAACCACAGGACTGTGTTTCCAATCAGCGCACAACAACAAGGCAGGAGCGAGCAGACAGCCAGGAATGTGACATCACTGCAAATCCAACAAAGGCGGCCTCTCCGTGCGCTCGGGGGCTGCAGCTCGGCAAAGGGGAAGAGAAAAGGCTTGGCTTGGACAATAAAACTCCAATCTCAGCTCTGATGCCTCCAAAACACCGAAGGGAAGGATCCCTCCAGGTCAACTCTGCCCATTCAAGACTATTAAGGGGGGTGAGAGTTGTCACAGCAGGACCCTGAGGGCACAGATCTCTCAGGAGCCAGGCTGGGATCATGGAATGATCGCACTCACTTTCCATGACAAGCATTTCTGCATGGAGCTGTCATCTCCACAAACTCCAGCACTGATGAAAGGGATCAGCAAATGTCAGCCCCTGCGCTGAGCACAGAAAGTGAAACATTCCAGAATGGAGCAGGCGCACATAGAAACCTCATCAAAGCTCAAAACCCATCCCTAACCTAAGATCTCAAAGCTTTTTATGTGGAATCCCAGACTGGTTTGGGCTGGAAGAGACCTTAAAGCTCATCTTGATCCACCTCCTGTCACGGGCAGGGACACCTTCCACTAGACCAGGTTGCTCCAAGCCCCGTCCAACCTGGCCTTGGACACTTCCAGGGATGTGGCATCTACCACCCCTCTTGCAAGCTGTGGATTGGTAGATCCAACCTGCTCTTCTTGATGGTGTAGAGAAGCAAGGACATGGCAAAATGACATGATCCAATCCTTTCTCTGAGAGCCACTGCAGATGAGTTTTTTCCAGACAAACTCCACTGAAACTTTCAGTGTACCAAGCCATGAAAAAACCCTCAGGCAGCTGAAGAATAAAGTAGCTGCTGTATCCATCAGGAAAGTCATCTGCCCACGAACTACAGAGGTTGTGGTGGGAGAGCCATGTCTGCAAATCCTCAAACCCTCCATCCATTGGAGCCAACTATAATGCTCCTTTGTTAAATACACAGGAATAACCAGCCCGTTGGTTCCCAACAGTCCAGTGAGTCATGAGTGGGGATTATCAGACATCAATAGTCTTTGTGAAGTCCCTAAATGTCAAATGAATCCCATTCTTCCCTCCTGATTCAGATGGATCTGAATTTAAGTCATTCCTCCTACTCCCTGAGCCAGAGGAAGACCAGGAGAAGGCTTCTTACCGTGGGGAGGTTCCAGTTGGAGCACCTCAAAATCTGCTCTGTGAGCAGTAAGCCTGCTCCCAGAGCGAGGTCACTGCTGGATAAAATTTGGTGGTGAGGATGCTGATGATGTAAGGAGGTGAACAAAAAGCATGGGAGGTGCCCTTCTTAACACAATTCACGGCTTCTTCCAAAATGATTTCGTCATGGAGATCACACTGACCATTCCCAAGGGAGCCTTGGTGCTCCCCCACAGCCACCACACCCTGATCTTTCCTTTCTTCTACTGATATTGGTGACAAGCCTTTCTAAGGGGACACCTGAGGTTTGCAAGCAGCCACATCACCAAAAACATTTTGGAAAGCACTTGAGAAACTCATGCTGAGCCACTTTAGGTCTCAAGAGGTTTCCTCCATCTCAACAGAATGAGCATCAAGCTAAGACTGCTCCCAGCTGTGTCAATACAGTACAGATGTTGGGCAGCAGGTCAAGGGAGGGGATTCTGCCCCTCTGTCCTGCTCAGGTGAGACCCCACCTGCAGAGCTGCCTCCAGCTCCGGGCTTCACCAGCAGAAGGACGTGGAGCTGCTGGAGAGAGTCCAGAGGAGGCACCAGGATGATGAGAGGATGGAGCAGCTCTGCTGGGGATCCTCTGCTGGGATTGCTCAACCTGGAGAAGAGTGCCTAGAGGGGCTCCAAAAGAGCTTGAGGGGGGCTTGGGACAAGCGCCTGGAGGGACAGGACAGGAGAGAGTGGCTTCAAATTGACAGAGAGTAGGATTAGATGGGATATTGGGAAGAAATTGTTGCCTGGGAGGGTGGGGAAGCCCTGGCACAGGTTGCTCAGAGAAGCTGTGGTTGCTCCATCCCTGGAAGCGCTCCAGGCCAGGTTGGATGGGGCTTGGAGTAACCTGGGATAGCGGCAGGTGTCCCTGCCCATGGCAGGATCTTGGAACAGGATCATCTTTAGGGTCTCTTCCAACCCAGACCACTCTATGATTCCATGATTCTAAGGACCCTCCAACAGAAGGGTGGTTATAGCTCAGTTCTAAACTTCTCTACAGTTTCAAGTCTGTGTTGAAGATGCAGGAAAAAAGTATTAACACCACATCAGTTAAATGTCCATCACAAAGATCCGGCAGAACCCTTGTGTGCCCTTCATTAGGGGACATTCAAGTCTCGCCTAAAGGCAACACAACTCTTAAAGATTAAAGCTCAGTCACAGTGACTGAGCTTAAACACACACACCCTCAGAGTGGGAGAAAACATACTTTTTTTTTTTTGTGCTCTGAAAAAAGGAGTCAAAATATCTCCAGCTGACCCCAGTGATAACACGTGTTTACTTATCTGTGACACAACAGGCTGCTCTCGAGATGCTACTCAAGGTGGTGTAAATTCTCACACAACCCTACAACAAGAGGGAACGGAGGGACCAAGCGTGGTGTGATGCTCAGTGCTCCTAATCTGGGGCATACAAGAACATTAGAGGCACAAACAGCCAAAACAAGTAGTTCTGCAGAACAGAACTGATGTATTTTGAAAAATATAAGAGTAAAAAAGGTGTTTCTATTTACTGGCCGCAGAATAGGATTCAGAATTCCAGAAAATCACATTTAGATGCCATATAACTACACTGGAGTCTGAGAGCAGCTGATGGAGCTGTGGCTGCTCCAAAGCATCACTCACGGACCCAGGCTGTGAGGGGGATGAGGAAAAGCTAGCAGGAATCTCCTATGGAGATGTGCAGCTCCTGGCATACAAGAACCACCACTAACACAGGCGTTTAGGAAGCCAGTAAAAATCTCCTGGAGCCTTTGCTCAGCGGTCTGCTGTGGAGGAATCAGTGCTCTGGCTTGAGGAATGATGTCTGGAGATCAACACCTGTACCACACCCACTCAGCAACGCACAGCTCTGCTTTGGACAACTCTCACACAGCCACAAGTCATTAAAGCACTTTCAAACCATCAGAATCAAGTACAAACCAGCCTTCCAGGAACAGCATAGAAGAAAAGTCAATCATTTCCTAGATTAGGACACCCATTAGCTTCTCCTACGTTATTTTGACATAAATAAATAAAAACTGAAAGAAACTCTGAGTGTGCATCTCAAAGTACTGAAAACCATCTCACCGAGGTGCCTTTTAGTAACAAACATCGTGTACTGACCTCTGCCAGTTTGTATGGTAAGATCAGCTTCTCTCCCACTGTCACTGTCTTTCTGGTCACCAGGGCCTCAAACAGCATCTCTTCTTTCACCTAAAACAAAAGTACTGATGTTAACCATTGTTCTAGGAATCTTTTTATATTTTAAATCCAGTTTTAAAAAATGCTAACATCTAAACATTAAATAAAACAAAAAAAACACCTCGGTGTAAACACTTTCAAATTTCAAAATCTAATTTAAAAAATGATTAAACCACTTTTTCCAGCCCTTGCAGAGTTAAGTTCAATGGGTAAAAACATGCCATTGGGAGGAGCCAACTTAGCACATAAATCCAGCAACAGAAACCCAACACCAGGGTATTCAAAAGAACCTGATTTTCTGCATTCAGGCATCCCAGTTGCAGCAATTTCCCATCTGTTTCCTTATTCCCAGTGTGGCTCCCCGCTCTCACACTTTTTCTTGGCAAAATAAATCAACTTTCTAGTGCTGTCAAGGTGAAATCATATTAATTTCTCTAGAACAGGCCAAGCAGTGTCATCAGTTTCAGAGAGATCCACATGGAGGAGGGGTTCTGGGTGCTTTTCAGGGTGGGGAGGAGTCAGGAGGAGGAAGAAACCTTTGGAAAAGCACCTGATATTTGCTCTGCTATTGACACCTGATGTTTACTCCCTAAAGACCCAGTTCCTGGCAAGGTGACAGTCTCTAATCAGCCCTCACAGGTTTGCAGAACAAAAGTCAGTTGTGTGAACACAGACTCTTCAGCAAAGAGGCAAAGGGCGCTGGCAAATTAAGTGGTACCTGTAACTATTGGGGAAAAACATCTTTTCCAATCAGTTTCAAGCTCCTCGTACTTTGAGATGCCCTGGAGGAATTCTGAAGGTGTCCTCTCTCCCAGAATACATCAGTTAGACCTAAAGACTTCAAGTCATTGGAAGATCTTTGCTAAATTTCCATGTCAAAAAAGCAATCTGGGTGAGTTTGGGTGAAAATCTTGGAGCCAAGAATTAATGGATGTGGATGGATACAGAGAAGCCGAGGTCTCTACAAGCTTCTTATCATGCCTGAAGGACTCCATGCAGACACCAGACCTCCTCTGAACATCTCTGATGGAGACCAAAATCTACATTCCTGAAGCCATCCAAGGCCATGATTTTATCACAGGGAAACCATGTAAGATTTGACACAGAAAATGGGAAAGGTAGTGGTCTGACAATTGGATTCAATGATCTTAGAGATCTTTTCCAACCAAAACAATTCTATGATTGTATGCATTTTGACTGCATGGTTTAATCCAACAATCAGTAGAAGAGGAAATGCAAACAAGCCAGTGGCTGCTCAGGAATCTCACAAACCATCGCAATAATGATGCCCTTCTGTACAAAAATCTCCTTCTACCAAAACTACCATCAGGGGAGTCTCCCTGATAAAATCCAGGGCGTTTTTACATAACTGATTCTTCCTGCAACAAGAACTTGTTGCTGTGGAAATCAGAACACATCAAATCGCCTGCATATGAAGTCACCTGCCAGCAAGGTCTAAGTCACTGGAAATCAAACATCAACACCTTCAGGTGCATTTCTTTAGTGCTCAGCAGTACGCAGGAGCCCCCAGTTCCTAAAATCCCATTTCACCTTTCAAAATCAAGCAGGAAAAAGATCATCTCCTCGTTCATCCAGAGATCCACAGCGAGATTTCCCATTTGGCTTCTAATCCTCTACATTCACCAAAATAAGTGATTTTGTAATTTTCAGCTCTGTGGACACTTTTCCAGCAGCTCTCGGCTGCGGGACCATCAGCTGCTCTCCCTCAACTCCAAAGCTTGGAACAAAAGGGAGTTTCACACCATCCATTATCCCACTCGAAGGATGCTGCAAACCCGCAGCCGGCACGCCGGCTTTTTTTAATTATCCAAGGCAACAAGGCAGAGGGGTGTCAGATGGCTCCTAATCAAAACGGTTCAAAGAAATATTCCTAAACAACATAAATGCTTCCAAGTCCCAGATTTGTCAGCAAACACAGGGATTTAAAACAATTTAAACAACTACCCACGCCGTCCCTCATCATTCCCACCTCATGGTCACCCCGGCTCCTTCTCCCTCTGCTCTCCGGACGGAGGGAACCTGTGGATGTGCATCCTTCATCTCCTGACCCGGGGAGATCACATCAAATCATCTTCCTTTACAAAAATACTTTTGGCAAGGATGGGAATGTAATCCCTACATGTCCCCAGGCCTCTGCCTGCAATTACCACCCCATGGAGCTTGATCTTGACTCCTTCATCACCTCTGATGAACACCGCGGGTGCAGGCGAATCATGCTAATTTTTATTCAAGGTCACAGCATGAAGGTAGCTGACTCCTGATGCCAGGGAGGAGCCACGGGAGCTTTCTAAAGCTAAACTCAGCACGTGCCGATGACTAAGGACATGGAGATACTTGCAGCTTCCCCACATCCTACACCTCCTCCTCCAGTAAGAGTGAAACGCTAAAATAGGGACAAGCTCCACTGGTGCAGAGGAGAAGCAAAGAGGAGAAGACCACTTATTGCTTTACTTTGTGCCCTGGGAGTTTCACTATTAAGGCACATTTCATGGATTTTTGCTTCCTGATGCTAAAGGGCATGGCCTGCTCTCCCTCTCAAACACAGCCCGCAGGAGTTTAGATCTTAATGACAGGGACAAAATGCAGATTTCAGACGTCATTGCCACAAGTGGGCTCAGAGAGGGCTGGATGCCTTGAGCTCCACGAGCCAGCGAAGGGTGACCGGCAGTGCCACGGCTGGGAACATCAGCGGAGCACGGTGGAGCAGGGAGCCAGCAAGGGCTGGGCTGGAGCCAAGGCAGGCAGAGACGGCTCCTCCAGTAATGCTGGGGTATTATGTTAGAGCAGCTGAAGGAAAATAAACCATTTCCAACTGGAGAGCAAGAAAACATCAGGTTTTGTCTCTCCTCCCATATTTGAGAAAGGGATTACAGCGTTGAGTCCTCACTCTAAAGCTGCCCTGTGTGCAGTAACAGAAAATAAATTCAGATTTCTATCAGCTCTTCTTGGAAAAGAGCTGAACCCTCTCCTCAGACTTTCTTTAAAATAACCAGAGTTAGAAAGGATGCAAGGGAATGGCTGGAGCTGCGTCAGGGAGGTTTAGGCTGGATATTGGGAAAAGGTTCTTCCTCCAGAGGGTGCTTGGGCACAGAACTGGCTCCCCAGGGAATGGTCATGGCCCCAAAGCTGCCACAGCTCAGGGAACGTTGGGGAGATGCTCTCAGGGATTCACAGGGTGGGATTGTTGGGGTGTCTGTGCAGGGCCTGGAGCTGGACTCAATGGCTCTCGTGGGTCCCTTCCAACTCAGCACATTCTATGAAGTTTTCTGACTCAAGTTCTGGCTCAAACTTTGCATCCGATGAAGATGTCCCTGCTCGCTGCAGGGGTGTTGGACCAGATGAACTTTGGAGGTCACTTCCAACCCCAATCATCCTGTGATTCTACAAAACTTCATCAGGAAAACACATCCAGAAGAAAAAGCTGGATGCAAGAAGCACTGTCTGCTTCATAATCCTCACTGCCTCCCCAATTAATTTCCAAGACATTTATCACAGGAGGAGCCCAGGGCCGGTGGGATCCCTGTGGGAAGCCGAAGGCCATTTTTTAGTGGAAGAAGAACTTGAGCACATAAATCTCCCACAGAGGCCAACTTTAGTTCCAAACACAAATGTGCACTGGGAGATCTGGCAAAACTAATTTAGGGCCCTTGGTAACTTATATTTGCCTTTATTTGCATTGAGGCTACCTAAACCTAAAAACTGAATATGAAACTGCTCCACTGAGCAAAAGACAGAATTTATCTCCTTCCTCAATGCTTCACCCACAGAAATACTTTTCCATGTTACTAAACACACACAATTAAAATGTTCCTGCTCTTCTCATGGAAAACAAAAAGTCTCTTTTAAGGTCAACTAGATAATTTCTAATGTATTATTTTTGTTAATAATCCCACAAATGAGATTTTCCAAGCTTTTCCCCCAGAATCACCAAGGTTCTCCCCAGTTGTATGCAATTCCTCTACGATTTCTGCCCAGGCCCTGGGATATTTGCAGCGCTTGCGCAGGACTTCACGTCTGCTTGATCCATCAGGCAGCCTTGACATCACTCCCCAGCACAGCATTTCAGCAGAGTTTAAACAAAGGCCCTGAAAAACCTGCCAAAAGCATCACATAATCCACATGCTATGTCTATTCCTGAAAAAAAATGGAATCAGGGTTTTACTGTAAATGAAACAATGATCTGCAGAGTCTGGCCAAAATCCTATATTGCTGTTTGCTGTTTCAACAAATGCTGCTCTGGATGGTTTAATAAAGCAAAAACATATTGGATGGGGTTGTTGGTATCTAAGAAAAAGCAAATCCATCGCAGATCATCATCTCCACCCAGATTCCTTCCAAAAATCTCCATATTAGCTTCATTTTACAGGGACACAAATCTCATTACACAGAGGGAGGAGAGTTGTGCAGTGGTGTTGCATTAACTGCTGCAGCAGAGAAGTTCCCCCAGTTGTCCTTAGAGGTTCCAACACAAACCAACCAGCTCACAAGAATCTGGGCCTGATTTCCCTTCAGAGGGGGAGCAGACCTCAGTTCTGCCTAAGTTTTAATTCCAGCCAGGCTGGTGGTTCCCCTCATGCCCTCCGAGGCGACATCCCCACCGCGGCTGAGCCGGAGCACCTCTGCATCCTCTCCTGGCTGCTCTCAGATGCCAACCCAGCTCCAGAGGGATTTTTTCCTTGTCTTTGCCATGTCAAATCCTTGACTGAGCAAATCCAATGAGTCATTTAAGTATAAAAATCTACCCAAAAGTTCCCCTAAGAAAAGGAAGTACCAGATCACAGTTTCTGCCATCCCTTGCTGTGCTTAGGACAGTCCCACCAAGCACCTGGTGACCGTAGGAAAGGAAGTTCAACTCTTTGTCAACTCAGATTACTTTTATTCTGAGATGATTTTTCAGTTCTTAGTGTCTAATGCCAAGATCTGGAGAGGGGATTAACAACTTTTTCAAGCCAGTTCATAATTTTAGCAACAATGGGAAAAGCAAAACTGTTCAGTGACCGCAAAAAAAAAAAAAAAGTAATAAAATAATTACCCAAATGAGACAAAATACAAAGTGTCAAATGTTTCAAGCAGTATTTTTGGTCTCTGGCTGAGAAGAATTCATTACACTGAATGTGGAGAGTTCTAAGTAGCCAATTAATGAATAAAGAGTGGTGGCTGCTCTTTGCAATAATGCCTCATCTGTTTGAACCCTTTGGTTCTCCCTTTGGGTCAAGGCTGAATTAGCAGCAACATCTGCTGAGATCTCCAAAGAGAAACGTAGCATTTCAGAAAGGGAAATCAAGTCTGAAAATGAGATTATTGGCTTTATTTCAGCTGATTTCAGTGGGTCTATTGAAAGGTTTACACTTCGAAGCAGCCACAGACAAATTATCACCTAAATGCAACTTAAGGGACAAACACCACTTACCCAAACCCAGTGATGTATTTCACAAGATCACATTGTCTTGATCTAATTAACAAGCATTTTATGTTCCAGATGGTCATTTAACTTGCAAAAGAACTACCCAGACCAACAGAAATTGATCACTTTCCTCAGCTACATCAGCTCCTAGTGTTGTGGGGTTTTTTTTCCAAACGGTGAAAAATAAATATTTATTTTTACATCTTGTCGACACTCCCTGGGGGTGCTGTTCCAGCCCATGGCATTAAGGCACTGTTGGATTGACACAGCTCAGCCAATGCCTCATTTCACGTAATCACGTGGAAAAACCACCCTGTGACCTCCCCACGTGCAGATGTTGCAGAAGGGTTTGTTTGCAAAGGCAAAGCCCCAAAGCCTGGAACTTTTTCAGATCTTTAAGTCGCTCTCTTACTCAAAGCTTTTTTAAAAAATAATTACTTAACTGACTTGGCCACATTTAACAGGGTAAAATCAACAATATTCTTCTCCCAAGTCATATTTTCCTTCTGTTTATTTCTGCAATCTCCAAGGCCAAGATGCAAAGAGCATCCAGCTGCTCAGACCATATTTTACAGAAGCCTTCCCCTCCCTAAATCTGAGGCATTAATGAAGTGCTATGAAAATCCCTGAGAGCCAATTCCTAAGTTCTTTAGGTAGGGAGATAACACAACTGTTATTTAATGGAAGGAATGGGAAGAGCACCAGGTGTACGCAAAAGGATGAGTCACCTTCCAATTCTACCATAAAATCAGAACAAATTCACCTTCCAGACCATCCAGGGAGCACAAAAGAGTGAAGATAGCTGTTGCTATAACCAACTACAAGAAAAACATTTCAGTTACAAGAGGTTTAGAGCGTTTCAAGCAAAGTGAGACAGCAAGGGCCACCTCAATGCATGTCAGGAGGTGTCTGAGCTCAGCTCTTGAAGGCTGAAGGCCAGCAGAACAAGTTGGCTCACTCAAGGCTTTTCTCATGAAAATAAATGGCACCACTTCATAACCTGCTTGGGCTGACAGAGCAGATCTCCTAAGAACTTATTTACTGCTTTTGCATTGATTGACAGAGCTGGACACGGCCTGGGCCAGCTGGGCTGAAACCTGCAAACCCTACCCAAGGGACACCGGCACGGCGCTGGCTCGCAGAGGACAAGATGTCAGGTCCTAAACAGCAAATGATCAACAGATGCACCAAAGAACTCCATAACAGGCCCCTATTTAGGGACCAGAGGGATGAGATGGGCCTCCAGCACCTCGAACCCAACCACCGTGGATGCTGACAGGTGGACATTGGACAAAAAACACAGTGAGAGAGCTCAGGACCTCCTACAGGCAGCATGGAACCACAACACGGAGCTGATGGTCATGAAACCACTCAAGGTCCTCAGACGAACCTTGGAACAGACTTGAGGAGCACCAGGGGAGGGTGAGGGAGCTGAGGGCTGGCGATTGAAGGGACCGCTACATCGGACAGCAGGTTTGCTCTGCACCTAGACCAGCTCTGCAACCGGTCACATTTAATCACAGAAATAGGATTTTCAGTCAATGAAACCTGAAGCTGAAGAGTAGAGGCAAAAAGCCTACGTGTAAAACCTCATTAAAAATGTTCCTGTACCTTTTCCCTGGCAAACACGAACAGCCCATAGGAATGGAAACACGGGAGAACTTACTCTTTGGAGAAACTGGAAATAGATTGCACATGTTTTGTGTTCTAGACCAGAGGTGGCTCGTTAGGTGTGAACATTTCAGGAGGGAAAGCAGAGCCTTACCTCCAGCAGCTCCGACACAACAGGAAGGATTTCAGGGTTGCAGATATCGATGGAGTCATCGCGGTAGGTTTTCTTTTTGTAGCGGATGTTCCCCAGGTGCAGGATCGCCGACAGCAGAGAGAAAATCCTAAATAGTGAGAATTCATTTTCACTTGGTTGTTTTTTCATAAAGTGAATGAAAAAGCAAATTTCACCCTCAGGGGCCATCTTCCTCTTCAGCTCCTTCCTCTAATTTTCAACCCAAAGCATCTACTTTGCCTCACGCCGAAAAGATTTTCACTTAGTCAAGTACCAAACTTGCATCCTTACAGCTTCCTTGAAAATCCTTTAACACATCGAACACACGGTTACGAAATGACAGCCCACATTGTAAAAAAACAAAAATCCTCCAGTAATCTTGATATCCAGATTCAATACTTATCATGCAATTGCCTAAATTAAGGGGGGGAGTGGGCTCTGCCATGCAGGTGATCGCTCTTAGTCCCCTGGCACACACATTTTTGTCACCTTCTCAGATCTAGTCCCAGCCAGGAACTATATGAAAGACTATACCAAACAGCATAAATGCTTTTATAACATATAAACAACTGAGACAAAGAAAAAATGTCACATTTCCAGTAAATTTGTCCAACCAGTTTTTCTGTTTTGGAGGGAATTTGGTCATTTTTAAGTCATCTCCCCTCCAAAACAATAGGATCAGAGACTCAGAGCATATCCTGAGCTGGAAGGGACCCACAAGGTTCATCGAGCCAAACTCCTGAGCCACGGTTGACTTCAGCTATAAACCCTGTTAGTCCCTATTTCTACACTCCCTTGGCAGCTAAAATGAATAAACCCAAATTTGATTCCTAGCTATGCCACCAGCTTGTCTGGTCAACACACCTTCACCTCTCCAAGTCCTCCCTCATCCCTAAAACAGGGATATTGACCCCCTATTGTGAATTGCAGGATGCAATTATAAAAATTTCTCCTCTCTGTCTCCACAAAGGTGAAACCACGTTTTGCTACAAAGAAATTACTTTTTAAAGTACAGTAGTATTGAAAACATCCCTCCTGTATCTCAGCTGAAGGTGGTTCCTTATTTGTGCTGCAGTTGTACAACGCCAAGCAAAATAAATCTGCTCATGTAGTGAAGAATCCATTTTATTTTTGACAAGCAAAATTCACCAGGAGCAACTTGCACGCCAAGAAAAATCATTGCACAGTAAATCAGAAGTGTGAATTTACTGCACCACCCAACTTTGCTCAGTCCTGACACTTCCTGATTGCTTTGCTTGGGCAATTAAACTCCTCAATATGCTTTAGACAAACCTTGTCCTGAAACCTGATAAAGCACCCTCTGACACAGAACATATTCACACAACTTTGCATCCTTGGGTTTATCCATGTGTGTGGGCAAGATAGAGGAAAAAGCAGTTTTAATTTCATAATTGATTTGTTACAAGTGAGGGATAAAGGATGAGCTTCCGAAAATTCTCAGTTGGGTGTAAATATCTTTGAGGTAATTTTTAATGTCAAATTCTTCCCAACCTACTCAAGCCTTTCAAGCCAAAAATCAACACAGGAGGGATTATTTTGTGGCTTTGGTTAGAGATGACCCTTTATGAACCCTGTAATTCCACGGTGTCAGTGATGTTGTAACCCAGGTGAAGCCCAGTTTTCGAAACAGCACTTCCAGGGAATTAGTAAAAGAGGCCAGTTGGAAATGAGTCTACAGACCTGGAATCACATGCAAAGGGTTAAGTTTGATGAGTAATAATGAAGATTTCTGCTTAAACCAGGCTCTGGATTCATGGCATGCAGTGTGAGGCGTGATTATTCATGAACACTTGAGAAATACTTCAGGATGTCAACTTCTGCCAATGCTCCATTTGCATGAAGAGAATTAATAATGAAGTACAGCAATGATCATGGAATCGTGGAATGCTTTGGGTTATAAGGGACCTTAAACTCATCTGGCTCCATCCTGCCATGGCTGGGACACCTTCCACTATCCCAGGTTGCTCCAAGCCCTGTCCAGCCTGGCCTGGAACACTTGCAGGGATCCAGGGGCAGCTACCGCTGCTCTGGACAACGGGGGTGGCATTAACCAGGATAATCTCAAAGCTATGAATATGGAAAATAAACTCACTGTCTGCGTGTCTTGGGCAGGAACCCCACCATCTCCATGGCGAGCTGCAGCCGCTCAAAGTCGTGCTTCAGGTCCTCTCCTTCCACGGAGAAACAATCCTGGTGGATCAAACACACAGAGGAAGCACCGACACAAATGAACACCAGGTCAGCTCCAGATGGCTCGGCCAGCACTCTGTAAATAGCCCTGAGTGATCTCCAGGTCTTTTATCAGCAACATTTCCAACCTGGCACTGGAAAAATAACACTTTTGGCTGATTTTTCCAGGAGATACATCCTTGTTTCCTAGGTTTAACCTCTAAGGAAAGAGGTGAGTCCCCCCATTCCAACAGTACAGTGAGAGCTGGTCAGCGTGGGACAACTGACACATAAAAGGGATGGGAAATAACAACACGACGAAATTTGTTCCACATTTACAGGCAGTTTATTCCACATTCAGTCCTGGTCCATTAGAAGTTCTTATAACTAAAGAGGGAATTTAAATTTTTTAATAGAATTCAGTAACTTCATCTAAATGATCAGTGCATTCAATCCTGTGTGGGAAAGGCAAAGCTTAAAATATATTCTTCAGTAACTTTATTCAAACTGCCAAGAAGCTATTTCAATATTGGGAGAATTTGAAATCCAGAATATTTTATACTTCTTGGAAGCTCACATGCCTGAACAGTTGAGTTTTTCCTTTGTATCAGTCACTGACATGTTCAGAAAAATCCAGTGACATTCCAGACCCGACCAATGTTGTCCTCCACCAATATTTAGGGAACAGAAATGCTCTTTAAATGACTATATAGACCATCAATGACAAATTCCTTCTGCTTTGGCTCACTGTAGGCCTCCCATGGATTATTTATTCTTCTCTCTGGCTTCCTCGCCTATAATTAATATTTTACCCACTGCCCTATAAAAATTCCCAATCTCTGAATCAAAATTAGTTTATTGTGTATCACACAATACAGTGTATTTTTAAAACCTCAGAATGTTTTACTAACACCTAAATTGAGACTTTCTACAGGTAATTAGAGACTTTCAACAAGTTAATCCAAGTGTAAGTAAACATAAATAAAAATAGTATAAAATTCTGTTAAAAGTCTATTAAAATAATACAGATAAAAATTGTAGCTGCACTTAGAATTAATTAAGCAGCCGAACGCACACAGTTTATTTTGCTCACTTCTTGTAAATCTTATTTCTCACACAAGCAAATGTGCAGAAAATTTTGCACAAATAATTGGCAAAGTGTGCATTAAACAGAATTATGTGAACCATTGAAAAGCCACTTGTACTCACTGATAGTATAGAAAATTAATAATAAATACAGAATATACTGAATTAAGTTATTTTATAGTATCAGTTTTGTGTTTTGCAGCATTTAAAGCTTCACAACCACATCAGCAAAGTTCCTCATCCCAGTCCAGAGCATCATTACAGCCATAGCTATTACTGGAGCGGAAAATCCTTATTTAAGATATTTATTTATATTA